>JAMKCH010036266.1:0-38876 GCA_023653785.1 Ophioderma brevispina
CAAAGCACGTGGGATATCGCCACCCCCCCCCCCCCAACAATAACCCCCCCCCCCCCCCCCTTTTTGGTAAACAAGACATGCGAACCGATGGGGAAAGTAGCTGACCCAGGATTTTAAAATTTCGCCGATTTCTTCGATCGCGGTAAGGGATCTTCATAAACGAGTGGAAAAAACTTTGTGTAACAAGCCGTTATTAGTCCCTGTGAGATCGTTTAAGTGGAGCATTTTATTGTCAGAAATTTAATTTTTTGTTGTTTCCTGTCAACCATTGACACACGTTAGCTTTGTGGGTTTGTTTGAATACTACTGCCACATCTCAAAGATGTAGACCCGAGGGGCTATACAACCAGAGATGTTGGTACCATATCTAGTGCCTTTTAAAGTGACAGGAGGAAATTTTTTATGATACAAATTTTCTTAAATTTCACTGGATCGGAAGTAGACCACCTACCGAGAACGTTTCGAAGGTTATGGGCAACCAGGTGCAAAAGAAAAACCGCAAACTTGTTTGAACTTGCCTGCTATCGTATCGTTCCCCATAGAAAACCATGCTTTGACTTTCTGGTTCGTGCCGACAGAAACTACTAAAATTCTAAATCATCATTCTTATTACATTAAAGACGACGTATCATGGTATTCAGGCTATTCACTTCAGGTTGTGATCTACATTGATAATAAGCATTCCAAATATGAAAAACACCAGTGGTTCGAGAAGAATTGAGGGCGCTTCTTATTGGAAATCTCCTCATGAATCTTTTATTCTTAATTGAATGGTCCTAAAATTTAAACTTCAGACGTCTGCTGAATGGATTTGCCACGGTAGTATTAGGGTGACTGTGGTTCCCAGCCGCTTGTATTAAAGTAAAAACTGCGTGTTGTTGGTGTGTGAGCATGAATTCAGTATTCGCCCCATCTTAAACATTAACATCGAACATGCAGTTTTGTGTTGAGGCTGACCGAATTCATAAGCTCTGCCTGTGGCACAACAATATTCGTTTCCTTCCTTAATAATTGGCCGTGATTACATGTCTTACAGATGTACGAAATCTCCTGAAAATTTCAAGAGCAGAGAATAAAAACAGGCAAAGGCCCCCAATGGATATCCTCACAAGAAAAAATCAAGCACAGCTCAGTTTCGATATGTGCAGGTGATCAAAAATAAATTTGCCAAATTTTGGGGGGGGCGACAAGACATATTGCCATTTCATGCGTGTTTCTATACATAAGTATGTGATTTCTAGAGCAAAAGTGTAGAAGCTACTTATTTTCAGGTAAAAAACAAGTATTTTTTTTTTTTAAATTACATGTTTAAGTTAAAAAATTATACAAATATTGTATGAAAATAATTTAAGATTTTACAATGTATAAATAAGCAGGAGGGTGTGAGGGCGCCTGTTCAAAATATTTGCCGGGAACCAGGAACTGGGCTGGGAACCACCCTGCCGGGAATCTTAGCTAAAGTGTGGAGTCAGGAAGATCAATGTATGTCCCGACTCAAGGTGGACTGCAAGAGGAATCTGAGCTTTTATTTGCAGGGTGTGAAGTCGTCTATTTGGCAACATGTTGTGTTGAGTAAATTATTAAATAGCAACATAGTTGTCTTGGCATGGATGAAGAACAAGTTTCCCATCGTCACAGAGAAGTGGGTACACTCACACATTGCACACACACGACTGTCACCTAGTAAAAGGAACTTATACCCGTGTGAAAGTTTTTATTGCGGACTCGCCATCACGGTAGTATAGAAGCACTTCCGTATACAAATAACTTGTACAGTGCAGTGCGTGTAATGAATAGGCTCCGAACAAAAGGTTTCGCAAATAGTCGCCGTTTTCGGAGCTAATAAAAAATGTTTAATACAATCTCGCTTGTAAAACAAGGCGCACACTTACCTCAGAAGGTCTTTTATCATAATAGATGCATAAAATTCATATAGTTTCGGTACCGAAAACCCGGGTTGGTATCCACAGAGGGCTACAACTTGGGTGCGGATAATATGTTAGCCAGCGAAAAATCTTATGTACATTTCCAGAAAGAAGTAGAATAATGCATGTAGACGTTTGGTCACAAATATGCCCAATTGAGCAATATCATAGGGATTATGTTTTAAACTAAGGCACTTTGGGATTTACTATCAAGGCGATCACTACGTTTTGAACAGGAAAAATCCGGAAATTTCGTTCGGGCCTTTCTCTCAAGGATTCTATCGCCCAGCAGCGGGCCTGGTTACATCTCTCGAGGGTAATTAATCTGGAAACAAACGCCTCTATGCCATGGCCCCACTGACTGTATAGAGGGTCAGGTAATATGGCTATCGGCGCCGAAGGCCGCCGATCCCCCTGGCAATTTTCACGTTCGTTCAACATGCTCAGTTTGGAGCTTTAGGTGAATGCGTATTGCAGACTACAAGAGACAGCATATGAATCGGTCACCAAGCAACTCACTGATGCTAAGTCAATGACATCACAGCTTTAGCAGTCTAGCTTAGAAGTGTAAATATTATGCTACACGAGACGCAGTGAAATTTTATCAGTAAAAGATTTCAGTTATTGAGTGTTACGTTAAGATTTAAAAGAATTTGAAAGATGTGTGTACGCTAATTGTTCAAATTTCTATTTGTGAAAAAAAATTGTATTTCCAATAGGCGGCGGCCTGCTCCAATTCGTTGTGCCATCGTGCCTGGTATGCTATTTTAACTAACTTCACGAGCCACAACGACTTCGATTGCATAAGTAAATGCTCAACAGTCAAAGTGCAATTTACCGGTACAAAGCGTTCCCGAATGGTAAACGAAGAGATGTAGCAACCACATTGACCAACGTGAGACTGCAGTCGTGGGCCAGTACCTTGATAATATTTTCATTGCATTTCCAGGGCTGTGTTAGCCACTAATGGCCATAACCATTCTACAATCGTTCCTATTCCTGAAAATATAGTCTTTGCTACTTTGTCTTTACTCACATAGTCGCTGGAGACTTTTGTAAAACTGTAGTACTTTCTAAAAAGGAATTTTGGAAGAGCCATATTGGTCCATGTAGTTCAACGTTCGCGTAATATCGGTTTCGACAGGGTACTTGTTCGACACTAAAATTCTAATGATTAATCTGAGATACAAAATTCAAAAGGGGGGAAATACCTTCACATAATAATGTATAGTTCCATCAACAGTGACAGACAGCGGCAATCCTAGCGCCATTACATCAGCAGTGGGAAAGCAAATAATGTAAGAGAATGTAAATGTTGTTTGGGTATTTCTAATAACCCTTTTTTGGCCAAATCACTGTTGATGGTTTGTTCATTATAGAGGACGTGTAAGTAACCCTTGGGTGCGTAGAAGTTTATCTGATTGTGTATTGTGCAATTAGTAAATTAATGCTGCTAACAAACCAAGGGGAAACACAGAACTTTTTGAAGTACCCTCTTGCTGACCCACCTAGAAATAGAGCGGGGGGGGTCCACATAAGGGGAACGGAAAACGTCATTCCGATTAAGCGTCTGGTTTGCTCGTATCTTTAGGGTTGCATTGCGAACTCCTTGTCACCATGGGTCACGTGAACACCGCTAACCATCACTCTCACTAGTCTCGCTCATCTCAGAAAAAGCGCCTAGTTGTGAGAGATGCGAGGAGCTAGTCAGAATTCAGTTGACTGATTAGTCAGGGTCACCTTTCTGAGTCCTGAGGCGGCTGGCGGCTCAGTCACTCCTTCGTGATCACCAGTGCACACTAACCCAAAAAATGACGACAAGTCTAGTGTTGGCCCTTTCATCACACAGTATTGCCACTTGGGGTACACCTGGGCCCTGCTAGGGGGTGGTGGGGGGGGGTATTCTGCTAAGCATAACTCCACTTTGTCTTTAACATGTTGGTCTTAACAAAGGCGATTTTGAGTTGCAAGAACAGATGGAATACATTTCCCCGTGGGGTGTAGCCAGCATGGCATTAGCAGCCCATTTCAAAGATCCCAAAGGAACTGTGTGGCATACTGCAAGACTCCAAAATGTCATAAGCAATGAATCCAGAGTTTAGTACAGGGAACCTTTAACTTCGTTTTTGTGACAAACTTGTTTAGTCGGCACTACGTAAAGCCATAAATGCAATTGAAAAGCCGGTAGCAATCAAGCACTCTGGATAAAGTGTAATCTTGGCCGAGCCCCGTGCAACAGTATCTATGCGTCTGAAGTCATTACACTAAGAAAAATAACCCAAATGGCCGCAGGTATTTAAGGTGCATGAATGCACCTACTTGCTTGTTATTAAATGCGCCTTCAATGCCGTTTTCCTCCTTTCTTCTTTTCGGTGAAAAGTAAAGATTAAGTCTTATATTATATGGAGATGTTCGTGTCGGATTCGTGCTGACAAAAGCGGCTATTTTGCACTTCTGTTAGGTGGATACATTATTCAGGGCTAGAATGAGTGGTGATCGTAAGATGTGAAATGCAAAAGATTTATAATGACGAAATGCGGCTGACGGTAAGCCCAACCCGAATTTTCAGTATGACTCCGTTGTAACTATCGAGGTTGTACAATATGTGGTCCTTTAAGTATAAAGTACCTTTGAAATAGTTATCCTCAAAAGATTTATCTAAAAACAGTAGAAATCGATCCATAATCTTCCCGGAGACCAGGACGGGAGGGGGACGCTTTCGCATGCAGCAAGTGCATATGTAGTCCCCATTTTTCACTTCAAATTGTGTTAAATTTCTATCGTTTAAGTTTTCGTTACCATATGGCATCGCATAAAGATATATGGTCACAAGTTTTGTTTTTGAGGTAGTGAAAAACTGTTCCGTGGATAGTATCTTAACATTAGAGGGATAGTTTGATATCGGACAAGACTGAGGTAGAGGTAATGGCAATGTATTCCAAATGTTTTTGTTGCATAACTGCCACATCGTTAATGACCGGAGTAACGACACTGTGGGTATGCTAGCAGAACTGGGTGGATAGGGGGGGGGGGCATTTTTTTCAAAAAACTTTCGTGGTCCATCAAGCTTTGGGAACGACTTCCAATATGTACCCCCCGGGCCTCGTATATTATAATCCAGTGGATACCAAATTTATTTAATTGTATGGCCTTGTTTTTAGATCAAAAACCGAATAAACGAGCGAAAATAATAACCTTTTATGGGGCATACATTAATATATGAGAGCGGGTACATATGAAGTGGCGTGTGTGGCGCAAGCTTTGTCTTTGTGTTTCCTAATGTGCTTAAAGACTTTAATTATATTTCGGAAAATAGAAAGCACACCTTAATCCTTTTCTTCCTTGTATTTCTTTTTTTAATCAAGAGTTTGAAAATTTAGCCAATGTTTTGTAAAAAATGGTGCAAATAGTTTTTTAATGGACTTTAATTAATTGCAAAAGAAATTAAGGCTTTTGCCTTCATCATAAATGTAAAATATGCACCTTCAGGCAATTCCAGCTGAAATATGACATTGACTTTAATTTTTGACAAATTTCTTGACTTTTTTTGCTTCTATTTATCATCCCCAACCAGGTTCTTCTTCCATAAAAAGGTTTATTTTATCATTCAAAAAAAGTAACAAAGCAGAGTGATTTTTTTCATGTTGATAGTTGTAGGCTGGAGGGAGAACATTTGTACGAATGCAATCAAATTCACCCCTTGAGTTAGCAGATAATTGGCTTTGGAATGGATCACCTTAAACGACCATCGCCAGCCTGCCAATGTGGTCTCCATCACAGATTGCGGATCACTTCTCATGAGTGCCCTACCTTGGTCGTCCACAGCTGCACATAGGAGCTTCTCAAAACCCAACATTCAACAGCTGGCTCCACCCGTCTGCTACCCTCAATATCCAAAAGAAGAAGATGAGTGCCCTACCTTTTGTCCTCCATGGGATCTAGAAGACTTCTTAAACCCCAAGCAGTCAACAGTGAGCGCTCCACCAATTCAACACATTTAGTGACATTAGCTCTTGCCTCATGCAAGAAGAAGAGTGAGGATCGTGACATGGATCTCCTCACATGATATTTTATATCTCAAGAATTTGGTCCTGCCCCAAATATAATTCCAATATGTATTTTCTTACCCATCACAACCAACATCACTACAACTCAATGAGCTTAATAAACAACTCACTACGTCCAAAAAGATGCGATGACTCACGTACCAACACTCAAATATGGGCACTAAATCGCTGTCCGGGCAGCACTCCCACATGGCTGCCATCCCTGCTCATGGGAAGGGGGGGGGTGGCGCGCGGTGCCCTGGTACTCTGGTTCAAGTCCCACCACGGATGTCCATCTTCTTTAGCTTCTACCCGTTTACCCCTTCCCTTAAACCAAAGGCATTAGGGTGATCATCAGCATCATCAAATCTTATTACATTCATGAGAATACAACATAAAATATAGCCTTGTCAAAATTAACTGAAGGGGATGTTCGAAGCCTACTGGGCCCGAAATGGAACCTGCACCTTAATAGTCTGTTTCTTATTGATCCACTAAGCACATATGTATACAATTGAAGAATTCTAGGAAGAAGGTTAAATATGATATTTTCATAGTACTTACAATGTCAACAGCAGCTCTGAAACCCTTCACATACACAGGGCCATCGGAACTGGGAGCTGCCAACACATGGAACCTCCATAGCAAATGCTCGCCTTTGCACCAATGCGGCCTCTGGTTCAATCCCTGCGGATCCTGTGTCGTCCTTGAATACAGGGGATGAATTAGTATTCTGCCACACTTAAAATTCGGCACCTTTAAGACAAATCGTTTATCCGTTAACGTTGCCGAATTCCTAGCCTGTGGCAGAATACTAAATTCTTTCCAATCAGTACCAGCTGTGGTTGTGTTATCAAGCACTGAAAAAATTTCATGCATTGTACAAGGACCTTAAAAATCATGATAGTTTATCCCTATATATTGGTAATTTTTGGTTGGTTAAAAGGCCGACGCGGAATTTCCCGATGAGGGCGCCCTCAATTTTCAAACAAATTGTTTTGTTGCAGTGTACATCAGCTTGTCCAGATACTAATCACTGTGGTGAAATAGCTAGAACTCAATTGACGTCCTCATATGAAAATCACATCTTTCGTTAATAAAATTTGGATCCAATCCATAATTTAGTTATACACCCGTATCCTATGGGCACTGCTATATACCATAAATGTTTTATACTGCATCAAAACGAAAACTCCGATCACTCAACATTAATCTAGTAACAAATTATTTCAGAATCTCTGAGTCAGACTTTAATAAGGAATGCATTTTGATCTGAAATAAATTGTCATTGACAGTTCGTCCTGGTTAGAGAAGGTGTTTGCTGGTTCTGACATTCCTCAGTATGAATCAATGAGCCCACCCCAAGATATTCTGTATGTTTGATGCAAATGAACCAAGAACCGTGACAGGGAGACACAGATTGTGATTGATGATTGAACCAAAAAGCTCAGGAGTACCATGCAGAAGGTAAGGTCTACAGTGGTGTAATTCTTTTTGACATTGGGGGATGGAGTTGATGAAAAGTTATAGAATGAAACCGGGTTTGCGTAAAGATCCATTTACAGCCACATTTGCGCGCGAACGCACTAAAATTGGCCATTTTTGTCAATGTCATTGTAGATAGAACAAAGTGCGCAAAATTTTTTAAACTTTTTGGTCAAAAACCATGAATGGGCATCAACAGTGGGGGATGATTGTATTGAACACCCTCCCCCCTCATCAAAATCTGTGGGAGTATCCCCTGGGTTTACGCCTATGAAGTCTATGCCCATAGGGTGTATTGAATCTAGAGTTGGAAGTTCCCTTTAATTTTCTATCCGTGTTCCAACCAAAAGTATTTAAAATACTACAAATTTGAAGAAATTTCAGTTCAAAGTCTCAAATTGACAAAATCAGGCATCATTGGTCAACAATTCAGTTCTTGGATCACAAAGACATGGCATAAAAGGGGGAGAATTTGGGAAAAGCGCCTTCCTGGGATATGCACTTGCCTTGTGGGTAATCTGAGGTATTGAAACCGACTCACAGAAAGTTTAAAAAATCAATCTCCTTCCCAGGAAATTTAAACATGTTTCAAGCCCATCGTGCAGATTTTGACCATAACTAACTTCAATCTGTAGATACTTTTTTTTTTTCAGACTTAAATCCATTTCTGGCAGCCCGTAGATTGAAAATTTAGGTGGGTTATTTGATCAAATCTTAAAGTATTGATAAGCCTAAGGACTTTCTATAGAAATATTCTGACTTACGGTGGTGCATTTCCACAATCATGAAGTGATACCGCTTTTTTGTCCCTGAATTTTGATTTTTATAGGAAAGAACTGCATGGTTCTTTTTGCCACACACTTTATTTCACTTGGTTATAATTTGGTCAGCTGTTAATAGTCCTCATTCAAATAGGCAGATCATTAAATCATCTGAATTTGGTGAATTTAAATGCAAGAGAAGATTTCAATATTCAATAAAGCTTTCGCACAATGCATTGGCTTCCAATGGAGGTTTTTGTAACAGGTAACTGATGTGGGTCTTTGGTGATGAAACAATGGCTACATTGCAGTCTGAACACAACTTGCCTTTTAAGAGCGTTTCATCTCTAACGACCACAATGGCAACCTGTACAAAAATTCCAATGTAAGCAATGCTTGTGGGAAGCTACTGGTATCTTCTCTTGTAATGCTGTGAAAATGGTGATACGGCATTATCAAAATATAAAGGCTTTGTGCACAGATTATTCTTAAATGGTATTGACATGATACTCGCCCTAGCTAAGTTGAGTTCTGTGTTGGGGCCCACACCGGAAGCTAGTGGGTGCTTGCCCTTAAAATTAAGGGTGCAACAAGAAATTTTGAATAACAGGTGTCCCTAACAAATACAAACATTCTATTTTTTGTTGCCTCTGGTGTAAAGCTTTCTATCAAAAATCCCCATCTGAAGAAGGATTAAGCTGAAAATTTTTTCTTTGGTACCAAAAAATTGTGAATTTCTAATTTCCTATGGAGCAAAATAAAATTCAGGGGCGCCTATGGTTAAATCGCCTTTTTTTTTTCATTTTAAGTTATTTCTGTAGCCCCAAATAACACGTAGGGAACCTATTGCATGTCTAAATCTATAAGAAATCACTACAGTACACAGAGCATATGGATGACTTTGAAATCTCTTGTTGCACTTTAAGTAGGAATTACAGAAGGGTTTCCCTCATGTGGCACATTCCATTTCTGCCCACTGACTGTGCAGTGGCTGAAACAAAGAACATGACCATGTATAAGCCACATTTGTGTGTTAGACGGCATCATTGAATAAAGCACATGGTTTTTTTTTACCTTTCTAAGCGGTTCGTCTTTCCATATAAACTGGCATTATTGGGTCTCTCTCCAGTAAGCCTGTCTCAATCAGGAAATGTTAGCCTGCGAACCTTACATACAAGCTCTGACCCTTGGCATCAAAGATGCAACTCCAAGCAGGTGAGTGCTGCCACTGATTACACTATGAGCTAAGTTGTCTCAACTCCCATGGCACAGTTCAGTATTTCATTCATCAGTGTATTTAGAAATACACCCCCTGTTTTTAGGTATGAGATATGATTCGCAGGCTGCGCTGCGAGCGTGTTGTACCAGTACAACCCCCAGAACTGTGTCCTTGTGGAATGAGCATATTGTAACTCATAGGGTGAGTGGCATTGAGAATGTCTCAACAGGAATCTGGCAGGAGGCACAATGTTAGTTGTGATTTAGAGACTGAGGTATGATTTTTGGGAACCGTACTCTCTTTAATTTGAACGAATTCAACAATGTGATACCATTATTTTAAGTGAGTTCTTCCACGGAAAAATAATGGTGTCTGCCGGTTTTCAATTTCCCCCGTCATTAGAGAGACCGGTTCCCAAAATCATTCCTTTATATTCTCATTCTTTAACCGCTTAACATTTAATGGCACTATCAGTGATTTGCTAAATCAGAAAATCCAAAAAATCATCAAAATAAATTTTGGCATGTATGTAACAAGATCCGGTATCCTTCCATACCCGCAAATGATCGGACCAAAGCAACCGTAATAGACAAAAGTGGAATTTTTTTTAGTCCATACTGTCCTTCGGACACTTACGACAACACGTATTGAATGGAGAGTCCAATCTTTGAACACTGTCGTGTTTTTTTTCTGTAATTTTTCAGTTTGTACAAAGTAACTTATGAGACTTCCAAGAAGTATTGTTCACTTTTAAGATATTCCCTCCAAATTAATAGCTTTTTGACCTCTTTCTGATAACTCACTGATAGTGGCTTGTACGTCATCTTTAACTTAACCCAATTTCGCGATTACTTTACGGCTTAAAACTACAAAAGGACTGCCACCGCCCAGTGACAACTATCGAACAGAGCAACGTCGAATTGAACCCATGCATCAGCCAATGAAATTGCTCTTTTCACCGCTGTTTAGAATGGTTTATTAGGGGGAGGGGGCATTTTTTTTTTTTTACTTTTTAAGTGTCCCTAAAATATGTGAAAAACCTAATTGTTGCACTAATTGAAGCTTCTATCAGCAATGATCCCCATGTGAAAGGATTAGCAAGCTGTTTCTTGGTACAAATTGTGGGCCATTTCTAATTTGTATAGACAATACAAATTCAGCCTATGTTTTTATTGTCCCCCCGCCGAACAAGTTCGGAACGGGGACTATGGAAAATGGAGCAGCGTGCCGTTCGTCCGTTTCGTCCGCCGTGTCGTTCGCGTCCGTGACCAAATGGTTTTAACCCAATGTTTATACGATTTATCTGGAGTTCCCTAAGGGCGACATGAGTCACTTGGTTGAAAGAAGCGGGTTGAGGAATTTCCTCGACCTGATAAGATTGTGGCTGTTAACATATGCTAATTACGTTGGGGGGGGGGGGGGGGGGGGGGGGGGGGGGGGGGGGGGGGGGGAGGGTAATTTGCATAATTTTAAATGAGAATTTTCCTGCAAGGCCTGTGTACACGTTTTCTGGAGTTCCGTACGGCGTATAATGAGTAACGTTGGGGAAGGCAAGCGGGCTAAGAGTTTGTTGACCTATTATATTTTGGGTAACATATTTTGGGCAAATTGAGTATGCAAATGAGCTAATTAATAAGGCAAAAAAAATCAGCATATAATTGCTATAATTTGTTGAAACGTTACAGATCGATACTCAAATTCCTGCGCTGCATAAAGCCTATCGTAGTGCACATCTTTTTGCAATTTTTAAAGTATAGGTTGCTTGTGTTGGTGCGGCTTAGGTATTAAATAAATTGAGCTAATTAAATATTCGTAAGCTGTATCTCTTAAACGGGACATCGGATAGGCAAAATTCCTTCGCTACATGAGACTGCATGCTATAGGGGGGGGGGAGGGTTGTTGGGGAGGGGTGTGTGGTGTTGCGGGGTGCTCGGGAGGGGTTGGGTTGTGGGGGTGGTTGGGAGGGGGGGTGGTGGTATTGCGGGTGTTGGGAAGGTGGTGTGTTGTGAGGTGTTGGGAGGGGATGAGGTGTTGCGGGTGTTGGGAAGGGGTTTGTTGTGTTGCGGGGGTGTTGGGGAGGGGGTGGTGTTGCACTTGCACGGGGAGGGGATGGGTCCGGTGGGATTTGTTGCGGGTGTTGGGGAGGGGTGGGAGTGTTGGCTGGGTTTGGTGGGAGGGATAGGGTGTTGCGGGGTGTTGGGGGAGGGGATGGGGGTGTTGCGTGGTGGTTGGGGAAGGGTAAGGTGTGTTACAAGGGTATTGGGGTGGGGTTGGGTGGTTGAGGTGGTTAGGAATGGGTGTGGTTTGTGGGGGGTGTTTGGGATGAGGGTGGGGAGTTGTGGGGTGTTGGAGAGGGTGTGGGTTTTGCGGGGTGTTGGGGAGGGGTGGGGTTTTGCGGGGTGTTGGGGAGGGGGTGGGGTGTTGAAGGTTGGCATTTATTGCATGTTAGTGATCTCAACATTCGTACGGGGACATATTTTACGCATCTCGTAAATACTAGTTCGCCTTGTATTGAATTAAGGCAAATAAAAATTCCATTTTTTTTCACTTTCAAGGCATTTTTCTGTAACCAAAGACAATGTAGGAAACTATTGGGAGTCTTATCTAAAATGAAAGCACTACATTACACATTCTGGGTGCCCCAAAATGGCTCTGTTGCACCTTTTAAGCTTCCGGAAGGAACCAAACTAAACACATGACACCCATTGGTTTACATGTACTCACTTCCTTTTTTTGTAATGAGAAATTGGCAATACTTTATAACAATGGTGGAGTGAGGCGGTTTGGTTTTTTTTTTTGTTTTTAAAGTCAGCCATTACTTGTGATACATTTATTGTGATGGTGAATCATCATGCTCACCAAGGTACAAAACAAATGAAAGGAAGAAAACGCCATTTTTGTGTCGGCTGTGCAAGAGTGCAACATAAGGATTTGCCTGTGGTGGTGATGGCGTGTGTGTGTGTTTGTCTGCCTGTGGTACATTTTTGACCCAAAAATTTAACCCTTTCCCTGGACCCATGCGAGGCAATTTCCTGGGCCTATCACACCAGGACTTAAAGAATAAAGATTGGCAATTATGACCTATGTGTGCATGGTGAATTTGTTGCCTTTTATTGATCGAATGAATTGAGAGGGGCGACACACTCTGGCTAGAATCTAGGAATACTGCGGTCAGAATTGCTATGGCTTGCTAGCTTTGGGATATGATTCAACTTCACTGCGCGTGCAAAACAATGGAACCCGTTAGCTAATCTGGGCTAGAAGTAGCCCAAAGTCTGGGGAACCGTTTTAACCCTAAATATAATTTGCCCACTGTTCCATATATGTGCACATACTTGCAGTACAGTGGCCCTTGGTAGTGACCTCCTGTCCTTGTTGTCTTCATTTGACCTTGGTGACTGCTACACTGTATGTGGTGGCATTTCTCCAGAGTTAAGTATTCTTCTTTTTTATCCCCCTGGCTTGAAAAGTTTTATCCCCCTGGCTTGCGAGGGTGCGAATGTCGGTATGTATGGATGTGTATGTGTATGATGGGTGTTCCAATTTGTGTTATGTTTTGGTTAGTTTTCTTTGTCGCGCTCTTTGAAAAGTTGTCCGATTTAACCCAACAGACTTGGGGTTAAGGTGCAATAGGGGTTCCTTGTGGATGATGTCACAGGTCCTGGTGGACCAAGGTTGCAAAGGGCTCTGAGTCGTGTTTCCACTGCGGCGTGCCCATCGTGCCGGGGATTACGGCAAGTTTACTTGCTGTAGTGGTTGGTTTATACTGCATTAACTAACAAGGACATTACCTCATTAATGTTTCATTACGGCTACCTTTGACAGATGACAAGTTATCCAAATCACACTGGAAACCGAACAAGCAAGAACACTCTGAGCAAATACTTAGTGAACAACTGGTGTTTACCAGACCAAATCAGCACGCATTAATTAACTCCCGGTATAAAAAGTAAGTCTTTGAATTATATTACAAAGGTATCAATTTTTGTTTGGTTGGTGGTAGGCTGTATCTGTCCAGCTACGTAGCAAATCTGGTGTGGTGGCCTGTTCCCGTACATTTAAACGCTGGAAGGGCCTCTGGTGCACTAATTTTAAAAGTGGACTTTATGCGCAATGGGCGAGTCAAGGAGCGTTCACACTGAGTTTTAAAACGGCAATTTAAGTAGCCTGTCCCCTGATGTATCGGGGAGGTACTTCCATTCTGGTATAGTCCAGGGTTAGAGTGAATGAGAGATAGTGTTCTTGTTTGGGTCTTTGCGATCGTAGATAAGCGCTGCCATGGTTTTGTCTGTTTTTGGTCTTGGTGTAGGCTTGTCTTTCTTGGTTTGGTGGCAGTGGATGATCAATATTATTTGAATTAGGCCATGAGTTTTGCTTTTGTAGATGGTACATAGTCGGGCCTTCATGCCTCGGATTTCGAGTGATTCCCTTCAAGCTGGTTAGCATCGGTGACGGCTTGATTGTCCTTTAGATATTCATAATTAAAGATGAAATCGGGCCCCGCACGTTTTTGAACTTTGTCCAATGTGGTGATGTTATTTTCCTGGTGAGGATCCCAGATATTGTCGGGCATACTAGGATTTTGGGCGAACTAATGCTTTTTGTAGGCAAGATTCGTCTTTAGTGGCGCTGTCACACCAGGAAAGGTTTCTTCTAAGGAGGACCCATCCCGAGAAGCCACGGGGGCCCCACAAAAAAACCAGAGGCAAAAAAAAAAAAAAAAAAAAAAAAAAACCGCACAGGGCCGACGCAACGACTCCACGCGCAGAAGAAAGAAGCCGGCACAGGGCGCCACAGGGGGCGGGGGGGGGGGGGCAAAAGAAAGAAGGAAAGAGGCACAGCGGGGGGTACAAGAGGGGGGGGGGGAGGAGAAAACAAAGAAGAGGAGAGGCAGAAGGGGGGGGGGAGGGACAAAGAGAAGGGGGGGGAGGAGTGAGGGGGGCGATCAAGGAGGGGGGGGGACGGGAAGGATTGAAATGAATAAGAAGTTAGTGAAATTGACGGAAGGAGAAGGGGAGAGTGGGGGGGGGTGCAAAGCGTTGAGAGAGGGGGGGGGAGGGGGAAGGAACGGAGTGGGGGAGGGGGGGGGAGGGATGGGCGGGGGAGAAGAAGCGACAAAGGTGGGGAGGGGGGGGGGATAGGGGGACCGGGGAAAGGAAAAGATTTGCAAAGGCCCAGGGGAAAAAAACGTGGGAGGAAAGAGATAGCGATGGATGAAGGTACAGGAGGGGGGGGGGGGAGGGGGGAAAGATAGGGAAGGAATCGCAGAGAGAAGCAAGAAGGGGGGATAGGAGAAGGGGAGGGGGGGGGGAGGGGTGCGGAAGGGGGGGAGAACAGGGGAAAGGGAGGGTAGAGGGAGGAAGAGGGGGGGGGACTACAGTAGAGGTTAAGAGGGGGGGAATGATTGGGGTCAAAGGGGTTGAAGCACTAAAACCATGCGAAAAGGGAAAGCAAGAAGGGAGGGGGGGGGTAAGGAGGGGGAGGTGGGGTGTTCGATAGGGAAGAGGGGGGGGAAAAGGGATAATAGGAAGAGAGGGAGAAGTGATGGGGAGGGAGAACGGGGGAAAAGAGAGAGGGGGGGGGGAGGGGGGGGAGGTTTAAAGGGGCATGGAAAAGGGGGAAGGGGGGGGGGAGGTAGGGGGGAGGACGGACAAAGTGGGGCGGGGAGGAAGGGAAGCGAGGAGGAACAGGGGGAAGGAAGAGGTGGGGGGGGGGGGGGCGGGAGGGGGGGGGGGGGGGGAAGCAGGGGCACAGAGCAGGAGAGGACATTACTAGCAGGGGGGGGGGGGGGGGGGGGGGGGGGAGAGTGAAAGGAAAAAAGGAGGAAAGAAAAGGAAAGAATAGTAGTAAAAAAGGTACAATAAAAAAGGAGGCACCAGGAGACTAAACGGCGGGGGGACCTGCAAAAAAAATGGGGGGGGGGGGGAGGGGGGAAGTAAAGGGAAAGATGGGGGGGGGGTGGCGGGGGGGAGGGAGAAAAAAAGAATAAGGGGGGGAGAAGAACAAGATGGGGGGGGGGGAGGGGGAGAGGCGAAACTGTGGGAGATAGAATAAGGGGGGGAGGAGAGAGGAAACATGGAAAGGTACAATGGGGGAGGAGGGGGGGGAGTTTTGCAGGGTGTTGGGGAGCAGGGAGGGGGGTGAGGGGGGGGGATGGGGGGGGATGGAGTAAAGGAGGGTAAGAGGACGGGGGGGGCGAAGGGGGGCACGGGGAAGGGGTAGAATAGGGAGGGGGTGAGACGACGGGGAACGGGGGAAAAAGGGGGTGGAGGAGAAAAAAAAGAAGCGCCTGGGGGGGGGGAAGCGGGGGGACCGAAAAGGAGGGGGACGCGGAAAGGAGGAGGCAAAATGGGGGGGGAAGAGGGGGGGGGAGGGGGAGAGGATAACGTAAGAAAGCAAGGAAGGGGGGGGGACCGGGAGGAGAGAGGGAGAGAGAAGGGGGGGATGGAGGGGGAGAGGGAGGAGGGAAAAAAGGGGGAGACGGGGGGGGGAGGCTGGGAGACAGGGGGGAAAGGGGAAAGGAAAGGGAGGTATGGGGGGGATCAAGAAGGGGAGAATGAGGGGGTGAGCAAAGGATAAAGGTGGAAGGGTGGGATGAAGGGACGAGGAGGGGGGAAGGGATAACGATAGGATGAGGGGTGTGGGGGCGGAACGGGGGAAAATAGGGCAAGGAATGGGGGAAAAGGGGGCGGGGAGGGGTAAGGGCGAGAGAGAGGGAAAAGGTTGAGAGGGACGGTTGGAGAGAGGACATATAAGGGGGGGGGTTAAGCGGGGTGTGTAAAGTTGGCCAAATCTTTGCTTCTTGTCGATATAAAATTAGGCGGTGCTTTCATACATTGCGCGCAAATAAGGAAAGCATTTAGTATGTGTCGTATAATTCCCAAGCTGCAGTTGTGTTGCGGATATTAAATAATGGCTTTTTAAAATAGCAACTCTTAAAAAGTTTTAGTTCAATTCTTTGTGTTTTATGATCGTTTTATTAGAAAGAAAGCAGTTAAATAACATCATCACGGTTGTAAAAAATAAATTGGAGAAACGGTCTTGCATGTCAGATTTTTTTTATATTAAATCTCTTTGAAACCCAGGAAGGTTTGATCTTTCCATTAACTATATCCGAATCTAGGTAAAATGTTTGTCAAGTTTTACAAGTTTTAATTTATTGAGATATAATCCCGTATGATATACCAACTCAACTGTGAAAACATTCTATATCCATTTAACATTGATGTTCTCCCCACCAGGTGTTTATCACTGGGTCATCGTGATTACCAACGAATAAAAAGGAATCGTTCTTGGATGTGATTACGCCCAAACAGTACACTTATTTCTAATCTTCAGTGTGTGTGTGTATGTGTGTGTGTGTTGTTGTGTGTGTATTGTTTTCCGACTGAATGAAAGAGTTTTTTAAGCCTTATCTATAAAGCTGATTCAGAATTTCCTTCCTTTGATGAAGCGCCCTAAATTTCTAACAAATCACTTTTTTGCATGTACCAAAGGCTTGTCCATATACTAAAATTCATGGCCTACTCAGCTCAATCAATGTCCTTCATCGCAAAATCACAACTTGTAATGAAATTCCGGATCCACTTTGGAATTCAGTATTTTAGGTATTCCACCGGTCATTAGCTGAACGCTTGAAAATGAATGAATGGTCGTGTTTGGTGGAAAACTTCCTATTAAGTAATTCCGTTCTTGATGTGGTAACGCACAACAGTACAAATTGAATTTGTGGTGTAATGTCTAAGTGCAGTGTGTTGTGTATGTTGGGTGTGTGCGTATGTGTGGTGTGTGTGGGTGGGTTATGTTTTTACTTGTACACGTTTTGGGGTGTGCCGACTGTGAACGTTTCAGCCTTTTCTGTATCCCGTTAGTATTGGAGGTGACTTCCCTCCCCCATGTGTTACCATTATTCCTAACTAATCTGCATAGTGTCATAGGCCACTGAACGTTTGAAAAAATTACTTAGATTATTAAAGGGCGTTCTGAAACTGATTTTCGGCCTCTACATAAAAGTTAAATTCGTTCTTGAGTTGGTTTTACGCCAACAGTACAAAAAAATACATCTAGTTCGTGTAGTTTTTAATTTCAAAAAGATTATCAATGGTGAGAGAGGATCGTATAATTTTGTCAATTCAAGTGAACCAAATGACACAGATGCCGCCCAAACCTATACCAACGCATTTGATGTGTTAAACTTTGTCTATTTAAAGCCACTGGCACATTTTCACAAAATATGAAATTCTTCAATTTGCCCCCCCCCCCCCCTCCCAATGAAAGTCTAAGGCCCATTGGGAGAACATAGATTAATTTTACACATAAATAACATAGGCCTACCCCAGGTCTCTTAAATGGAAATATTATTGGATAAGAAAAAGAAACGTTTTTAGACTAGATATGTTTAATATTTACAGATTTTTATTTTGGTATATGACAACACACCTAACTCCTATATATGGAACCCCATAATTATGCTATTAAAATGACTGCTTATATTGAAATCAACATGCACTTTGGATCCTTCAATTTTCCCCAAACGAATTTTACGCGATACGAGAGCTACCATAGAATATAGTTTCTCAATCCATCTTTCCATAACGAACTCTCAAAGAAATATGGACAAGTATATAGACCTATCGCCACGGACGGTACATCCGTAATTGGGCTATATTAACAAGTCATTTTTAAATCGGATTCCTAACTTGATTTCAAACACAGATAATGAAATTGCAAATAATAATATTAATCATAAGGAATAAAATAAACAAGAAATTGAAGTATACTCCCTTATTGTGATATAGAACCAAATAAGAGGAATTACTTCGTATAAAATAGAAAATGACAGATTTGCCTGTAATTTGGAATACAGCAAAAGACTGTATTTTGTGGGTCAAATTTCCATTCAAGGCCTATGGAAAAAAAGTTAAAAGCGGACATTTATTCAAATTGTTCGTGATTGGAAGGACCCACCACCCTTTGCATGTTTTAGGGTCTTTGGAACTGATAATTCGGCTTCCGTATTTCTTAATTGTCGAAATTAAAGATAAGTGGAGTTCTGTTGGTGATTACGCACAAACATAAATAATTACATTTGGTGCCGTAATTTCAATTTATAAGCGCAGTCTGTTTGTTTGATGGTGTACGTGCGTTTTATATCTGTATCATTAATTTTGTGCATTGTGTGGTTTCCATTGCATAATAACTCATATAATTCCGACAGACTTACCTTCTCTTTTTGAAAGCTATTCCTGTAAATGTATATTTTCATATTTTTCGGGTGATCACTAATGTCCTTAATACACAGTCAGACTTGGAACATGCAATCTCTTGCCGTCATCAGCTCCTCCATCTGCAAAACCGGCTCCTTTTCCCCAGCCGACGGCACCAGTTTCCTTCAATCGGCTCCTCCATCAGTTTTCATGACCTTCACTTCTGAAGCCGTCCAGAACTTTTTGATCCTCCTGGGACAGTTGAATGCTATAATATCAAATGCCGACATAATATATATGCTTACGGACTTAGTGCAGAAAGACTGAAAACGTGGCAAAGGCTCTCTTCAATAACCAGAGTACATGGCGGCAAGTCCGAGCGAGGTTCCTGGGCACTGAAAAAGGATCCACGGACAGGAGCAGACAAGGCGTGCCTGTTGGTACCAGATGGAACTGAAGAAGGCCGTTTGGTGTCCGTTAGTGTCTACGGCGGTCAAGATTTGTTAGGTAAGTTTTTGTATTTTTCACTTTCTTGACTGTCAATTTTTTTCATGTATTTCGATGTCTTCATTTCGCCTGAACCGTTACATAATGATTTGTGGATGATGAAATGGCTATCTAGATAGTTTAAAATCGGTTCATATATGCCACCCTTGCAAACCCTTCGGGTTTGAAACTTAAAGTTTCCATCATTCTGAAGGTGGCGTTTTTTGGTGTTCATGCTGCGATACGGCTGTTTTATAATATTTCGCTCAATAACTTTTGTTTTTTTTTTAAAGTTTGCGCAATGTACCCTGGTAGTGTGTGTCAAATAAATCCCTTTAGTAATAATGGAAAGTTAATCATTTTACTTCTGTTTGTCTCTGGCATCATACCTATCGCTCTTCCCAGATCACCCTGATCAGAGGAACCTTCCTCATGAGGACCTTCCTCAAGAGGCCCCTCAGGAGGCCCTTCCTGGCCTCCCCCCAGACTTTTGTTCAAGCATCGCCAGCCATGGATGAACCAGCCTGGACTTCACAGTCATCTGATCAGCAGCCTATCATGCCGACCATAGACGCTGAACTGTTGTCCTATATTGTTAAGCAATCCAGGTGAGTGTTGGTAGTTATTGCCTCTCCCACACACATCTTCCACATGCCTCATTAATCATTATTTCACCAGTTAATTAATGGACTTCTGTAATTCAACTCACGTAATAGATATAATTTTATATAGATTTGAATTGGAGTTTAGTTGTGAATATGGGTGTGAATAAATACTGTTTAATGCTTAGATGAAGTTAACCTAATGCCTGTTGAAACCACTTTATCATATGTATCTTCTTTCATGTAGCATTCAGTGGCACAAGTTGGTTTTACAATGGACACAACTTTAAATGAATTGTATTGTGACATTTGATTGGTTACCAAACAAGATGGATTTGATTATACTTGTACTATACATGGTCATGTTCATTTTTTTGTGGGATCGCTTATCATTCTTTACTTTACATGATTTACAAACAGTGGAATTTGCAACATTATCAAACTATTTCTTTGTTCCTTTCAACTCACGAATATAATAATTTTTGATAGATTTGAAATTGGATGTTTATTGTGGGAACATTCACCAGCTACCACTTTCAACTTCAGCTTGGACGGCACTCCTTTAAATAAAAAATTTCTTGTGTTTAAAAACATTTTGAAATGACTGCTTGAACCCTTGAACATTCCTAAGCCATTGGAAAATAGGGATCATTTTAAACAAAAATCACACTAGGCAAATATCTCAAACATCTCAAAACTTAAATGTCAATTGGAACTCACAGAACATTTACTTTATGGCACCATAGATTGTCCCAAATTTTTAAACGAAGTGTTTTTCGGTAGCCGTAACGGCCTCCTAACCCCAGGGTTCGGTAAGCCTATAGGTAAAATCTCTTCGGGAAGTGTTTCGGTAGTCGTGCGCACCATCCTTAAGGACAATTGGTACAAACAATAGTATTTCAAGAGAGCGCAAGCCAGGGAATGAGGTTGTTTGGTCGTTGGTCATTCGACTTCAAAGCAAGCAAGTTTTTCCTCTTTCTGAAAAACAATTATGGTGTTATTTAGACAAGACAACAACGACGACACAGATTCAAATGAAATTGTTTAAAAGAATTTTACCTTCCTTGTTTCAAGAATTTGGACTTGGCATTGTACTTGTTAGAAATACACGTATTGTCTTTGAAGTACCATGGTATCGTAGGCGCTCACACCGCGACACAAAGGACTGTGGCCCCAGTGGGGTGGCGGCGTTCTAATTTGCATAATCAAAACAGTGTCAATAAGTGGAATCGATGGGTAGCGTTGTTTCATGCAAACTTAACCTATTTGAAGTTATTTTTCCTGAAGAAATAATATTAAATGAATTAAAGATCCTTTACTTTTGGAAGCAGTTTTTATGTGGGGAACTCTAGGTGAAAATGTCGGATTACTCCAACTTGTTTAAACTACAATTGGAAGTCTTTTTCGAAGAAAAACAGAAAACACTACAGCATTAGTTTTTGAATAGATGTTAACACAAGCGATATTTGGTGTGACTCCACGGCAAATCAAAATATCGCCCTTAAAAACTTATGTTAGAAATATAACTATAGTGTCCAAATCATTAAATCATTCCCATCAAAACAAAATTCCTGTTTTAGTCCCTTTTTAATTTAAATGTTGATTGAATGTATCTTTGTTGTGTGCTTTGCAATGTTGTGTCTCTTTAATAATCCTGGGCCTTACACGAAATTCCCAGTCGACCTGCAGCCATCGTGTTTTTGGGAGGTTCAGCGTTTTGTGGTAGGGTTGAATATGAGTGATGATATCCATAATTATATTTGGTTTCCTAGGCTCATCAGATAAGATCCGTGATTGAATTAATATCAAATTCATACTCAATATAAATTTCATATTCCCTGATGTCAAATGGCTTTACATAGTTAAAACATTTAGGCCTACTATAAATTACCCATAGCTTATTAGTCCACATTTGTATTAATTTATAAATAGATAGCAAACCTTTTCCTCCTAGGAAAACTGTTTTTACTCCACACTATTTTTGGGATATGGCCAGTGTTTCTCCTCGGTGTCTGTCGCAGCCCTAGAACTATTTTTGGAAATATTTTGCAATATAAAGGCAAAACATAACTTTTGGCTAAAAAAGCTAAAAAACACCATATTTTTTTCTCTTTTTTAACAAAATAAGTTGTCTGGCGATTTTGTTTAATTTGCGCTGTGGTGTTTTTAGAAAAATACCATGTGGTGGCCAATCCAAATTACTCCTCTACTTTTTAGGCTAAACAAACTCTCACAAAATAAAAACAAAACACAATATAGTTCATATAGTTTTCCATTTTTTTTATTGTATTAGTTTCCATTGTTACCCAAATTTTGAACATACATTTTGAGTGTCGCCTAAATAAAAAAAATCTTTAAAATGTAAAAAAAAGTCGAATCGCCGCCCCGCCGCATAGAGCCTATGAGCTAAATTTCGTTAAAACATGGCGCGCGGGAAGGCCTGAGACAAACCTATTTTCTGTCCCTAAGATTTATTAAAACCTTTATTTTTGTGTTTTAAACAATCGTTTTGTGTAATTTCAAATTGTAAAGCTGAACCAAACCGCTAGATTTTAAGGTCCTATTCTTTCTTCATTCTGCAAAAACCGGGTCATTCTGAAGAAGACAAGTGCAACTCCACTCCATAGGAGGTGTTACAACATATACTGTTTGACGAAGGGATTTTTTTTAAAATGTAGGCCTATTTTTTAAAATATTTTCTATTGAATTATCATTAGAAATTATTAGTTTGCGACTTCTTTTTGTTGTACAGCGTACAACAAGAAGTTGCAACTCATATTTCTACTGATATTTCAATAGAAAGAATTTTTAGAAAAATTCTTTTCTCAATCCCTCTTTAATTTTACAGCCAAATTATTTTTTATAATTCTCTGCAAGAGCAAAAAAAATATAAAGATAAAAATGTTTCAACAGCCACCATTTTTCCTGCTAAGACTATCTGCGTTATATTTATTTTTTTGGTACAAATCGCTAGTCCTCGAACTATCACTGACTAATCGTGATCCCAAGTCCAATCATAATTGCACATTTTATAATGATCCCACCTCATTGCGTAAATACATGAATTTCGCTTCTCTGGGCGATTACTTGGTACTTTTATATAACGTTCGTCCACGCATGACGGTGGGTCTGGCTATATACCGATCACAGCGTGGACACGCTCCGTAGCCGTATAACGGCTACCTAACCACAGGGCCTGTTTGGGTTATATAGCGTATAGCTACGAAAAACTGCCCAATTTTAAAAAAGATGAATGCCAATAATTACAAGTATGCCCCGGAATTATTGGAACTAACCTTCTACAACCGCTTGCGATAGTCGGGGCGATATTCGGGGCGTAGGCATTAAAAAGCCAGGGTGGGTGCGCAGCAGATCCGATGCGGAATTAAGCCAACCAAACAGTACAAAAACAAGCACTTAGGGTGTTTTTTCCTCAACACTTGGGTACGCAGAGTTAGCAAGAGGTGGTAAATGGAACGCCCGGGGGGATCATTCTTCAAAAACAAGGGGGTATCATCCGTGTCCAAGATTCAACGTAAAAAGGTAGTTTTTTCAGGATCTGGCACTGTTACGTACGTAACGTGAACCGGGTTTAAATCACGGAAAAATGACGAAAAAGGGGTTATATTTTCTAAATAGGACTTACGCATTTAGGTCCATATTCATTTCAGCCTAAAAAAAATTTAAAAAGTGTCCCGGAAGTCTGCAACTTGCTTCAAACCTGTGCTTTCAATCCCATTCATCTTGATTAGTGTTAATGCAGCGTTATATTCAAACATAGCCTTCGGTGGCCATTTTGGAGCCATCTTGGATTTGTTTCATGTGATTGCCATATTGATCGAATTTAGCTGTTTTTGAACTCTTTGGTATCGAAAATGTGGGGGTATTGTCATCAAGTTGGACCTCATACTGCATTCAGAATACTAATTATAATGGAATTTATGATTTTGCGGCCCTCTGGATTTGACCCTAAAAAAACGTTTTGAAAAAATTTCCAAGATATTTTACACATGTTACACCCCAAACACAATGAATCAGAGGAAATTTTGTTTTAACAGAAAAAAAACACGAAAGTACATAGTAGCCTACACTAAACATTTCATACACAGTAAAATGTATTGCACATATTAAGTGTACGAAGAATCATGAGGGTGCAGAAATAATACAGTTGAAGACGACTTCGGCCTAACTTTTGCATGTTTTGCATGGTTGCCGTCCACGCAGCTCAGTCCACGATCGGCCGCGGGTCACACACTTGGCCTGTATTTTAAGTCGAAATTAGGGTTTTCACAAGATGAATCCTCATCGCACTAAGTACCAACAACGTTCTCATCTTCATTCTCTTTCTTACATTGCAAATAACAAGTTTAATACAACAGAATGCCGGCGTTCGACCATCGCGTTCGACACTATATGTAGTTCAGTGTGAGAGCGATGAACAAGGCCATCAGCTCGAAATAATTCCTCGGTCGACAATTTGGGTACTGTCGGATGCGCTTTTTAATGTCTATGACTACTAAAATCGGCCAAAAATCGCTTTGGGGAAACTTTTTACGAGCAACTAAAGTGGCACTTATTTGTAAAGTGAGCGGCAACAGAATTCTAAAAACAAGTCCAGTTAAACGGTGAGCGCGTACAACGCAATGGTAAATGCGAAGCATGCGAACTAATTACGTAATTGATGCGACGGGCTGAAAAAAGTTACAATACCGGGCGTCAGACATGTGCGTTGCTGCCGTTTAGTGGCAATTGGCGATATTAATTCATTGACTGATATTCCTACCCGGTAGCGTCACTTCTCTTATTGTCGGGTACCCATGTCGTTCGTAGGAATTGAAAACACCCCCCTTTTCGCATATTCTTGGGACGGTTAAAAAATACCCATTTTTTGTGCAAATAGTGAATTTTTAGGGCCCTTCTAAAATATACCCCCTTTTTCGCAAAATCGAATGATTTTAAATTATCACCCTTTTCAAACACAACGCGAACTATGGAAAATACAGTCAACAATAAAATACGATGTATGATGACACAAAAGGTCCCCCCCCCCACAAAATGTGAAACCAGCGTAGATGCAGTTAGCTAGAAAACCCAAAAACCACGTAACGGACGTAGGGACAATGGACGCGTCCATGTATAAACAGACGTCAGAAATAGCCGAATAGACGCCGGAATGGACGTCAGAAAGAGCCGAAGGGACGCCGAATGGACGTCAGAAATAGCCGAGTGGACGCCGGAAAGGACGTCAGAAATAGCCAAAATGGACGTGGAAACGGACGGAGACGAATTATAGTCGGTGATTTGGGTGAAATCATAAAATTCGATCACCAAAATGCTGTTCAGTTTCATTTTAAGTAATTTTTAACATTCAGATTAATATCTCTTATCAAAGAACTCAAGACGGACCGGCGTCCATTTGCACAACAGACCCGCGTCCATTCTTAAAACGGACGTCAGACCGGCGTCCATTTGAACAACGGGACGTGCGTCCATCTTAAAACGGAAGTGGGCGCCTTAGTCTATTTTCGCAGCCGTTTTTATTTTTTAAGTGACTGGTGTGGATGAGTCGATGTAGTGGCCTTCTACATAGATGGTATTTACGTACATTTTCTCCGTTTTTTAGATGATGTTCAAAGTGCGAATAAAATGAATAGAGATGTTTGTGTGTGGTGTTTGTTGATAAGTTATTTAAAACTCTATAGTTTATTATAAACAATCAGTCGTTCGGTGTGAATATCTTGTGAAGTTTTTTCCCACCGTATTTTTCAATTGTACCAATTTGTCCGAATGGCCTGATTAACACACCACATGCTAATATACTGAAATCATGGGGATTTTTAAGTAACACTTTAAGTTTGTGTGCATTACATAATTTTTACAACTATTGTGTTAACGTCATTGGTCATCAGTAAGAAGTAAATAACATTTACGATTAATTTGTAAAAAGACATACCAACGTAACCATTGCGAAAAATTTGTTTTCAATATTCTTTCCCAACTCTTTTTTACGTTTTCAACATCATTATTAGGTCGATTGACACCGATCTTTGGGCCAAATATTATATGTCGATATAAAATTAGGCCGGGCTTTCATACGAGTGCGCGCAAATAAGGAATGCAGTAGTATGTGTCGTATAATTACAAGCGGCAGTGTGTTCGGTAATAATAAGGGATTTTAAAAATGAACTATTCAAACTTTCATTCAATTATGTGTTTTAGATCTTATTAGAAAAGGAAAGCAAGTAAATAACATCATCACGGTTTGTAAAAAATAAATGGAGAACGTCTTGCATTGTATGATTTTTTTTATAATTAATCTCTTTGAAACCAGGAAAGTTGATCTTACATTAAACTAGATACGAATTAGTAAAAATGTTGTCAAGTTATACAAGGTGCTTTAATTGATGAATATATCCGGTCGATATACCAACTGTGAAACAGTCTATATCCATTTAAACATTGGTGTTCCTCCGCACCAGGTGTTACACTGGTCATGTGATTACCAACGAATAAAAAGGAATTCGTTCTTGATGTGACTTACGCAAAACAGTACAATTAATTTCTAATCTTCAGTGTGTGTGTGTAGGTGTGTGGTGTGTGTGTGTGTGTATGTATGTTGCCGACGTGAAAGTTTAGCCTTATCTATAAGCTGATGATTCAGAGATTTCCTGATGAAAGCGGCTAAACTTTCTAACAAATCACGTTTTTTGCAGTAAATAGGCATTGTCCATAGACTAAAAAATTCAATTGGGCGATAGCTCAGCTAAAATCAATGTCATTCATAGCCAAAATCACAACGTTGTAAGGAAATTCCGGATCCATTTTGGAATTCAGTATTTTAAGTATGTCACAGGTCATTAGCTGAACGCTTGAAAATGTATGAAGGTCGTTTGAAACTCTATAAGTAAATTCGTTCTTGATGTGGTAACGCACAAACAGTTACCAATGAATTGGTTGGGTAATTTCTTAGAAGTTGCAGTGTGTGTGGATGTGGGTGTGCGTATGTGTGCGGTGTGTGTGGGTTGGGTATGTGTACGCCATGTACAGTGTGTGTGTGTGTGCAATGTGAAGTTTCAGCCTTTTCTGTATACAGTTAGTATTGAGGTGACTTCCCCTCCCCAGGTGTTACCATATTCGTAAACTAATCTTTGACGTATAGTGTCATAGACCACTGAAAGTTTGAAAAAGTATTAAGAGTATTAAGGTCGTTCTGAAACTGATACGGCCGCTACATAAAGTTAAGATCGTTCTTGATGGTGTACGCCACAACAGTACAAAATTACATCTAGTGCGTGTAGTAATTCTAAAAAAGAGTATCAAGGGTGAGAGAGGATCGTATAATTTTTGTCAATTCAAGTGGGACCAAAATGACCACGGACGCCGCGAAAACCTACCAACCTGGTTGAATGTGTGAAACTTTGTCTATGTTAAGCGGCACTGGCACATTTCCACAAAATATGAAATTTCTTCAATGCTCCCAAATGATAGTCTAGGCCATTGGAAGAACAGAGATATATTTTACACATAAAAAATAACATAAGGCCTACCCCAGTGTTATTCTTTAAAGGAAATATATTTGATGAAGAAAAAGAAAAACGTTTTAAATTAGATATGGTCATATTTACAGATTTATTTGTTAATGACCAAAAAACATACTAAACTACATATAGGGACCCCATAATTAGCATATAAAATAAACGGCCTTTATAATGGAGATCAAACATGCAACTTGATCTTCAAGTTTCTCAACCAAACCCGGCTTTGACTTTCGTCGTGCACGACAGAAAACGTACTAAATCATTTTCATCTTATCACATAAAGACGGAGTATCGGCTTATTCAAGTCAGGTGTGATCTAATACAGTCATTGGTAAGCATGCCAAATATGTACCAACCTAGGTTCGAGAAAAATTGGGGCGCTTCTCTTTCTGGAAATATCCTCATGTCTCTTTAACTTTACGGCTAGGCCTACGTCTAAGAATATTAAAAAATGTGTAATTACTTGGTCATTTTGAAATTTATCGAACTTGCCCAGTGCAATAGATGAGGAAGTCCAGTAGTCAGTACTCGGAAAAAAACTCGGCTCCCAGCCACGGTTAACATAAACATGATAAACATTTCATGATCTATGCATACATGCAGTGCAGTTGCATATGCATTTTTTTTGGGCTGGGGGTAAGAGTGAGTTCTAGTGAGGACCAGAAAAAACCGCGAAACGGCGATGCGGTGATTTTTTTAGGGCTTCTCATAAACATACTGATTTCATAGGGTATAAGTTTAATACACTATCCGCTTTTATTTTGCAATTCTAAAGCAAAAAAGGACCAAAAAACAGCGTGGCTGTCGGCAAGGGGGCACCGCCATGAGTCTCTCTTTCGTTGAGAACCAGTCAGGAAGGGCCGCCATTTCCTTTCATTTGATATGGGAAATTCGGTTTTTCTTTTTTTCCAGTCGAATAATCCGCCAAGTAGTTAATGCATTATATGACGGCCGGCGGATACGGATGACGGCTTTATAACATATATTCTGTTGTTTACTTGTTTTGGGGGGTTAGTTCCTTATTTTCAGCGTTGGGATGGGGTTAGCATGTACATGCTCTACAGTAAGGTCAAGATGATATTGAATTGACTTGATGTGGACCAGCGCTTGGCAGTATTAAGAACCTGATGGTATAGGACTACCTGGACTACAAGTATAATAAATAGTATTTTAAAAAATACTAACCTTTGCTCCAATTCGTCTTCTTTTACTTCCGGGGACCCGGCTTAGCTCGAACGTCGTAGCCCAGGGCGAAGCCCGGGGTACGACCAAGAGGAAATAGGATATCGCGGGGTTTTTCCGACGGAAAAACATGTCGGAAAAAAAGTTTGAAAAATTCACTTACCGACGTTCCCACTTGGTTAATTCCGGACTCCCTGGGTGGTATTATCATGAATTAAAAATTATAGGACCAAAAAAAGCATCAGTGGATGGTATTGAAAACATGTTTCTGCAAGTTTTTTTTGATGTGGAATTTTAATAACGGCAATAATGTTAGTCTACTTTGTGCCTTCAATGTTCTTTATTTTGCACCAGTGATTGTGCCAACATCATCGTAGTACACGAATGAAAACTGCACATCCGTAGAAAATAAGAATTCAGTGACATAGGTATGGATTTGAAGTCAAGGTGAGTTAATGTCAGTTTTTAAAATCGTTTTTTTTTTTCATGGGACCCTTGCAATAGCTATATACTTCTTTCTCTGACCTAGTATACGACCACCCAATATGGACTCTAGTCAGAGCACCTAGGACTAGGGACCGGCCAGACGATATTCACTGAAGATGCCGGGGAGTGACCGTCGGACGGAGGAATAAGTGACGACATTCAGCCGCTGGTAGCTCAGGACTCCAGATAATGACTGCCGATGCGGCGTCTGAAATTTTCTCGTCATGTTTCGCTATTTAAAATGTTGCCTACTCTGATTAACGATGCTGCTGCGATATTTGGAGCAATGGCATTTCAATTGCCGCGCGGGGTGCCTTCGTAGCCTCCATGTCCAGTTGCCTTGTTTGCACGTCCCATTTCTTAAAATGGACGCGACGTCTGTTGTTAGAAAGGACGCCCAAGGACAGAAAACGGACGTCACGTCCGTGTGGCCCTTTCTGACGTCCATTTGGCCATCTTGCGTCCGTTGTGGAATGGACACGTCCATTCGCTGGCGTCCGTTTGGCGATAATTGTATGCCACATATGACTCGTAGATGACAAGAGGAAATCTCTTAGAATACTATAGACCTGTGTTCGTCACGACAGCCCAGCCAAGTTATGCATAAATGTGTCATTCAGAAAAAAAGATATGGGGGGCATTTTTGTGTTTACAAGCGGGCAACCATGTCAGATCAAATGCTCCTATAGGTATAGTTTCTCATACGCGTTGTTTGCCTAAAAACCAAATTTAATTGTTTTTTGTGCCCATTTTTGGGCCAAAAAAAGATGATTTTTGGCCAAAAATGATTTTGAGAGATTTTGATATATTGAGACTTCCAAAACAAGCTTTTATCAGACAATTCCACGTTTAAGCTAATTTGGACTATATTTAGTCTTAACTAACAATTAAAGATAATTAAAGTAGAAGGAAAATTAAAGTCCAAGCATTTTTTAAGGTCATTTGTCTCAAAATATGTTTTATTGAACTATGATGCACATAACAACTTGTGTAAAGTTAAGAACAAAAGCATCAATAAATACATGAAACCCAGTGCGGTTTGACCTTAAAGTATGTGATATGCTTTACTTTTAAGTAGAAATTAACAGTTTAAAGGGGCAATCTAGGATACGTTACAATGATGCTGTATCATCTGTGATGAACAGTCACATTAGTGATTTTGGCCCGAACATGATTTTCTGATTTCATGTAATTTGTTAACTAGAAGACAGGTAGTTTTAGATGAAAAATCCGTTTTAAGCAATATGGGCTATCTTTTAGTAAGATTTAACAAATTAACTGTAGTAAAAAACAAGAGCTTGAGAAATAAAACGCTTTCCAGAGCCATTTAGGTAATTTTTATCAAATAACGTAATTGGAACAAGGATTTACAAAAATGTAAAGTAAGACACAAAAATCATCAAAACATGTTAAAAACTGTATTTGACTGACTTAATAAGATAATACTTCGTCACTTTTTTAATTGCTAATTAGTGTTCCCATGTGCGGAAACCGATATTGGACCCTCAACAGCATTTATTTGGTATTTTGCTAAATCCATGGCATTCACTGATCGTTCAAGTAATTAGTTTCTATCAGATTTTGATAAAAGGTATTTACAAATACATGTTCCAAGACTTTGGCAGTGTGTTCCTAATTTCGATGCAAGTTATCCCACTGGAAGTTCTACGACCCCTGACTGCGCACGCATGGGGGGCGATGATCTTAGAAGAAACACTAACTTCTGAATCATTTTGGTATGCTCTTCACGGGTTGACTCAACGGGCGGGAGTGGAGAGAACACCGTGAGCCGTCCTGGCGGCGTCAGCGGCCACGTCCGGGACCGGGTGGGATCGTCATGGCTTGAATGGTAAGTATACAAAGATTATGGTGCTATGACTCTCCCCGGGGGAGAGGGCATCCCACTCTCCTAGTACGTTCCCATTCAGGCCTGAATTAGGCCACAGATTGCAACTTGTAGAGTCAACCCGGATACCAGAGTGCTCGGGCAATAAGGCAAGCGAGCAGCTATGGTGATACGCTCTCGGCAGGAGAAGGTTGAACAAACCAAAATAGGAATAGTTGCACTGGCCCCCGTACTCAATGGGTAAGTGCTATGGGAGCCTGTGGCGACTGAAGATGTGGAGGCTGCTTGTGAGGACAAGGAAGCTGATGCTAGGACCTAGCTGCCGTCGAACGATGCGTTCATACAAGGACTCTCGGAGATAACTTGTGGGAATGAGAAGGGACAAAGCCCCCATTCACCATAGCGTCAGAACATCACATCTTGTATAGAAGCTCCCTGGAAGGAGTCCCAATTGAGCCGCATGAGATCTTACGTCGTGAGCTCCGATGTGCGTCCCCGTCAGATGAACCTACGTACTAGCTAGGACTCATTTATGACTGCCCCGATCATTTTGGCTATGATGTTTGGAGGCCCTGGGCGCAACGGGATTCTGAGTTGTGATGAAAGTTGGGTCGTTGAGCCCCCGATAGGTCTGAGTCTTGCTGAGGGTTAAAACTTCAAGGCTCTAAACTGGACAACAGGTCCTTCATCGTGGAACCTTAGCTTGTCGGAGAGATATGGAGGTGATCGGACTTTGTGAGTGGGAACTGAGGATTGGTTCTTGGCAGGTAACCTGATCGGGTAAGAAGCAAGCGGCGTTCCCTGTGCATTGATGAAGGTGTAGGTGATTCGCTGACTATAGACAGAGATGGTAGTATCCGATACTATCCTGCATGATGCTGCGGCACAAGGAAGGAGTCTTCTTGGTGGGGTCCGCTAGAGGGACGCCTGGTGAAGAGGCGTCATAAGGAGGACTGTTGAGATGATGAAGGCCTGTTGCAGGTCCATGCTGGTACAGAGAGGTCAGGGCGGCCGTCGATGTAGCATTCCTTGATGAGGGCATGACGCGCTGATGCGACGTTAGACACGGTGATGCCTTCGCCAAACCCCAGATGAATGGATCCTACTGCAGTTGTGGTTGTGGCAACTCTGGAAGGTGCTGGTTGGACTCCATCTCGCAACACCTGCATCAGGAAGTCCGCAACCTCCTTTAGAGTTGCTAGCAGAGGGTCCAACTTGGTGATCCCTGCACCAGTTCCGGTACTTGACCAGTCTGGAATTCTAAGTCTTCCTTGTTGTATGTCTCCTTGCCTCTCCCGCAGAACGGGCAAGCTTGGAGGAGGCGAAAGGCCTGCTGCTCTGTAGGAGGATGAAATTGGCCGCAGTCAGTTGATCGCATTCAGCGGTCTCCATCGGAAGGAGACCCCCGGAGTCTGATAAGTCTCTATTGGAAGAGTCAACGGTAGGTTGGCGTACAGCAGCGACAGAAGTCTTGGAAACCACGTTTGCCGAGGCCAATTCGGGCACACCAGACTCATGCGGCGTTGCTTGTCCTGGTGAACTGAGAGACGAAGCGAGGAACTAGGGCGATGGGGGACGGCGTTTCTACTGTGACTCCGTCCAATCTATTGTCATGGCGTCTAAGGGGTGTGGAAGGCCGCTGGGATACCTGGCCCACGGAAACAGTATGTCGAGGAAGCTGGGCGTTGAGGGGTTTGCGAAAACAGGTCCAGTGGGGGGGTCCAAGCTTTGAAAACTATTCTGCATATCTTGGGGTGGAGGTAGGTGCCACTCAACCGACGACCCCCGGACTCTCGATCGCCCCCGGACTTCCCGGATGGCTTTCTCGATAGGGTATATGCAGGGTTGTTGTATCTTCCCGGAAGGTGAAAGGCGTCAGGGTGATCCGGATGGACGGAGACACCACTGCCAGAAAACGTGACGTTGTAGGCACAAGGGTGCGACTACTGTTCCTCCCAGCTTGTTTATGTGGGAGACGACCGACATGTGGTCGCACTGGACTAGGATCGTGACTCAAGACGAGATGGAGAGTCTGTCTCAGAGCCAGAGCAGATGTAACTGCCCACAGCTCCACGGGTTAAGTGATGCTGGCAAGCGTCCTTGTCCAAGTCCGTGAGAGGCGAATGTTCATACGTGGGCTTCCACACGTCCTGTCTTTGACGATCCGTCGTGAGAATGAAAGATGAGGATCGTTTTACAGTATCCAATAGTTATAATATGCATATAAATATGGATAAACTTAACCATGACTTAATTGTCACATTAGTGGCTATATGTGTGTGAAAACAAAGTAAGTATATGTAAAGCATGATACAATACAATTAATGTGTTTCATTTGTAGGGAATATCATAAAATTAAATCTGGCCAAAGCTTTACAACAGTTAAAAAATACTTTAGAAGTCTCTGCTATACGTAAATCTGTATCTTATATAGGCTGTTAAAGCTATTTTATAATTATAAAAGTAAAAATACTTAAATAAATGAGTGTGTTCATCTGTCCGGAAGGGGGGTATTTGATGTTCCCGGTCATTAAGTCAGCTGCTTTTTTCAAATTAACATAAGTTTGGAGGAACAAAATGTCTCAAAAGACCATAATACTTACCTTTCTTACTTTTTTTTCATACATTGAACTGATTTTTAAAAAAGTCTATGTTGAAGGTCTCCCATCCTTTCCAGGGGCCCCTTAGCCACCTCCCACACTTTTCGTCAAACTCACACTTTTGAATTATTCCTGTTGACTACACCATTCTTTTCCCTACCCCTAGCCTGCTCCTTCACGGTCCACCAGGCTTTTATTTCTAATTACTACACGTGAGAGCATTTGTCTTTTAGGCCCGTCACCTGTTTACCATGTTTTAATGATGTTGGTGCTTACTTAATCATTAGTTCAAACTATACATAGTTGCAGAAATATCACCTTAAATGATCTGGAATGTTTTTATTTCTGTGTTTTTTTACTAATTAATGTTAATTAGACATAATATAGCCCATAACAAATTACAGTGAAATCAACATTCAATTTCGGACCAAAAATCACTATGTTGAAGGTTTATCCGATGATCAAAAACAGAAACTGTGGTTAATGTGTTTTTTTGAGGCTTTTTGTGCATACTTTTACATGGTTATGTAATTCATTAGTTGAATGAAATAAACACTATTTTGAGGGGAAAACTGTTTTTACTACATTAATTAGTTATGAGACTAAAATATAGGCCCCTATTGGGTTAAAACTGACTTCATCTAAAAATAAATGTTTCTGTTACCAAATAAACAGTGAATCAGAAAATCCAATTTGCGGACCAAAATCACGTATGTGAGTTCATGCGATTGTGATGTTATAGCAGTTGGGACATTTGTAACATAATCCTAGATTGCCCCTTTTAACTCTTATCACTACTGTAATGTTTCTACGTCTTAAAAGTAACAGCATGCAAACTTTAGGTAAACAGAACTGTGCTTAAATGTTGATTTTGATGACTTTTGTGCTTGACTTTAACATTGTTATGTGATCATAAGTTCAAATAAACAAGTTTTTGAGAAAAATACAAAAAAACACGAAAAAACCCTTTTAAAAAAATATTTTTAATTATCTTTAATTTGTTATTTAAGACGGTAACTATAGTCCAAATTACTTAAAAGTGGTAATTTCTGAGAAAAGCTTGTTTTGAAGATATCAAATACATCAAAATCTCAAAAATCCATTTTTGGACAAAAATAAATCTTTTTTGGCCATAAGGCAAAAAAAAATAAATTGGTATTTTTGGCAACAACTCATATGAGAAACTATACCATATGAGCAGTTGAGCTGATCTGAATGGTTTGCCAAGCTTTGTAACAAAAAAATGCCCACATAAATTTTTTTGCAACACATTTATGAGACTTGGTGGCTGTCTGTCAGTGAAGGTTGAGCGAATGCTACTTTGTTATTCAAGGCGAAAATCACGGACAAATATAAAACGGTCTCAACGGTTGTTCTGCGACCACCCCTTTAATACCCCCTTTTCAAAATTCTGCGAACTTTTGAAAATGAAAAAAGTACCCTTTTCTGGCTACGCGGGGAAAAAATAAAATTCGCGAAATGATTTGAGGAGGGAAGAAAACATCTTTTTTTCGCGATCCTACGAACGGAGCATGGGTACCCGAACAGTCCGAGGAGTGATGGTACGGGTTCATACGATGCGGTTTCGTATAGCAAGTAAATGCCATTGCCACAATCAATAAATTGACTTAATAGGAAGTTTTAGTGTGTAGGGGTCTTTTTTCTTGCTTGCTTTTCTTTTTTCTGTGTGTCTGGCCATTTAGAAGGTAGGGTTATGGATAGGGGTAGCCTATAGATGGCATTTTAGCGGTTGTGTTTTAAAAAGACCATTTAAAGTCACACACGATAAACAAAACAAAAAGCACGCAAAAGGCGCACAATGCACGTGTGTTTGTAAGTTATCGAGGTTTTACACCCCACAAAATTATTCATCACCCAAAAGTTCATTTCAGTCCCAAGATTCGATATTCCACTGATTTATTGTTTATAGTTTATCAGACCGGAAATTAGGGTAATTATTAAACACTACAGAGTGGTTTTCATTAAATTGCGGACCTTTAAATCATTTGTGACCACCCACTATAGGCATTATAAGAGAAAAAAGGTTTCCATACTTCACAATTCAAAATGATTATCACCATTTTTGATTTATCAAATTAAAAAACGAAATGACGGTGAAAGTCATCAAAGAGAAAACACACGGTACATTTTCCGAAGTTAGTGTGGAGGAACAATAATTTTTTTCTATTACACAGAATCCATAATATTATGGGGTTCTGGGGTTATATACAGTCCCATATCGATGTATAATGTTAAACTTTCGACTTGGCGACGCATGCATGATGAAAGCAATACCCATATTCCATCAGCAATGAGCTATATAAATCCGGGGGGGCACTGACATTGGAAAGAGTACTGGTATGTGCGACCCTTTAGACCCCCTTTTCGCGTCTCTCCAGCCGTTTACCAAGACCCTCCCGTAAGCATAATTCAGTTTCTAAGGTCCCCTTTTCAGCAAAATTTTGGCCTCAGAAGCTGAATTTAGCCAATTCATCCCAAGGCTACAAATTTCTCAAAAATTTCAGTTACCAAAGCCCTACTTTCGGAGACAAAATCTTTCCAAGCCCCCAAGTTCGGAAATCGGGGCCGCACATACCTACCTGAAATTGAGTGCCCCCCCCGGGTATTAAATATGAACAAACTCTTGGGGGTTTGTTGTGTTGAGACTCCATTTCTGACGACTCGTTACAGGGTCAGCAAGGATTTATTCGGGGGGGGGGGGGGGGGTCGCAACTTCGAAAAAATTGACCTAAGAAATAGTGGACCTACCCCCACCACCACGGTGCCCCACACCCCACCCCCACCCCACCCCCCCCCATGAGGTCATTTTTTTTTGGAAAAATTTGAACTCAAGTTGTAAAAGGGGACAATTTTTGCTCTAAATTCTGGATCTAAACATTACAAAAAATGGCTTAATAGCCCAATGTTTTGTGGAAAACCGCCAACCCCCTCCCCCCGCGTAAGGGCCTGAATCATTATACATTCCAAAATGTATTCAATACCCCCAATGTTTAACAGTTCATCCGACTTATTTCAAGATACAGGCCTATAACATGTTTACAGGTACATTACTGTCAACTGCTCCATACTATGGTGGTGGTGGTGGGGGTGAGGGAGGGGGAAGTTTGACCAGGAGTACATGAACATTGAATAAACGCAAACAAGTGCAGTTAGAAGACGGACCCCACCCCCCCCCGTACCTATAATAAAACACAAACATCGAATTTCCAATTAAAGCCGTTTTTGCCAATGATTTGATTAAGCTGGTGGGAATCACAGACAGAATGTCCCTTGCGTTATAAGGCAAGGTAAGATTGGGAGTACATCTTGGCAATGGTATTCTCTATGAATACGAAAAAAAAAATCCACAAATGTTTTTGCAATCCTATTAAACCGTATAAAGTGTGGATTATAAACAAATCATTACATTCCCATAACGAGCTTGTATATGTGGAGGCCTTCTTGTCGAGTTGTTTTGCATTATGCCATCTTTTAAACAAAGGGACAACATTAGTATCACCAACAACAACAAACATCTAATAAATGAAAGATTTTACCGTACCTTTGGTGATAAGCACACAATTTTTTTGTAATTTCCAACTAATCGGGGGTTGGGGGGTGCATAGACAGCCATGGTTCTCTAGAAAAACGTCTATATTGATAATTTCATCTCCTGACCGACCGATGTTTTTTTAGGGTTTTATGACGTAATCAACATGTTTACCCCCTCCCCTAACGAAAACTAGTCTATATACGTCTATAGGACTTCATCAGGACTTCATCAGTGTTTTTCCCTGAGACTTACAGGGGCCCGGTGCACAAAGACTTACGATCAAATTGTAAGTTGATTTATCGAGCGTTAAATCGATCAAGCTTAAGTTTGAACTTGATTGTAAGTTCAAACTTACGCTGATCGAGTTACTCTTGATTACGATCGTAAATCTTTGTGAAACGGGCCCCGGTTTAGTAAAAAGCAAGATTTTGGTTATGGGTGGCCCAGTGTTTGATGTACACATAGAAATACAGTTGGAACTTGCTCTAAACCAGCTGATAACCTTTCCTGTTATGAGTGCTTAAAGCATCTCTTAATCTAATTTTCACCCTTTTTACCTCACTACTTTTTCGTTATTCACTTGGAATTATAATTTCCCCAATTCTGTCCATTATTCCCTGAGCGGTGCTCCGTGCTCCTGCACTTTTTGCAACCCTGAAATGGTATTCTGTGAATTTGACAAGGGATTTTCAGATGCGTAATCCCCAGTCTAGCAAACATTTTTATAACATGTCCGTTACAAATAAATAAACATGTTTAAATTTCATGTTGAGTATCAGTTAATATTTCTCGGGATATTTCTTAAATGAAAGGGAAACAACGCATGACCTAAAACGTATAACAATGAACAGTGGTGTTTGGTCTTGTATAATAAAATGTTCATTTTCGTTTCCAAGTTTACGTTAAAACGTTACAACTGGCATCTCATTTTGATCACTTAGGACAGACACGCAATACCAGCACGCACACACGCGACACGCACACATAAAACACACACACACATACACGGTTGCCCCATTGGACGTTTTATTGTGATCGAATGACAAATTTATGCCCATCTTTCACTGTGATCCGAAAGGCACAGCGTATGATATCAGTCATATGAAATTAACATGCGCCGAATGCCCACAAACGCAGCAAACGCGTAAAATTTGACGCCCGCGTATTTGGTTTCAAGCCGTCGCATTTCGGTTGCGGCTTTTACGCGTCACCGTTTTTACCCGTTGTTTTTTAAAATTCTATTTCCGCTAAGAACAAAAAACACACTCTTTAGTTGCTGTAAAAAAATTTCCCCAAAACCGACTTTGGCCGATTTTGGATATGTGATAGATGATTCAAAAATGCATCCAACAGTACCAAAATTGTCGACCAAGGAATTAATTCGAGCTGAACTTACCTCACGACTGAACCAATTGTTAACAGTAAACATCACGACTCGAACCGTAACCAAAGGCAGTAACCATAAACAGTCACACGTTGTTTGCCAGTGGAAATTTCGTGTGCACATGCGTAGCAGTAAAGTCGCGATATTAACAAATTCCCTGTGTAATAACATGTTTTACATCGTCATTGCTACAGTTTTATGGAAAATGTATTTTCTCATTTAATATTTTAAATTTTACTTTGAAGCTCTAGAAACTCCTAAATAGAGACCTATGAGTGTGCAAAATAAAACGCACAGTGAACGAGGCTCTAGAACGTAAAACAAATTTTCGGAAAGCACTAGACTGAAATCCTTCCGTCTTTCAACATATACGCACGGGCCCTGCGAGGGTGCTCTGGTGACGACTAAAAAAATACGTTGCGAAGTAGGGGAGCGCTCTGTTGCTCATGAATAATTCACCACGTATTGAGTAGGATCTTTGCGTCGGTATTAACAGAGGTTACGCGCATTAAATAGCGGAAACTTTACGCTATCAATGAGCGGGATGAAAGTTGTTG
>JAMKCH010036267.1:0-14640 GCA_023653785.1 Ophioderma brevispina
CGCCCCCAATTTTTCCAAATTGATATTTGGCACAGTTACGTTGGTGATTGTCTAGGAAACTAATCAACTATACCTGCGAACGAAAAATGCTAAAAATGCGCTTTATCATAAAATAAGCGATTGTGTAATAAGAATTTGATCCCAGATTGGATTAACGGACAGAGCTGGACATGCTACATTTATGGCCGTCCATGATGAAATAGGGCCACCTCAAGAAAATAACCTCTAACTGATTTGCCTGAACCAATAAAAAAACTAATGGATGAGCGTAGAAACACGTAACATGGCGCTATTTCCCGGCTATTTCACATTGGAAGGCTGTTTCCAGCAGCCGTTCCGTTGAATTATTATCGGTATTCCCGATATAATTATTCTAATTACAAAATTCTTAGTTTTGTGAGAACAACATTTTCGAGCTTAACCATCACAGGTATGGTTCCCTAGCCAGTTACCAATGCAACCGATGTAAAAATCTCAAAATTTTTGAAAAATTGGGGGCACTCTTCAAAAAAATGTTTGTAATATGCTTTAAGAAAACTTACCCATGTATCATCAATGAAATATCATATCATCAAATTACATCACTTTCTTAATTTAACTAGCAGATGCATTTTCAGACATTAAAAGCAGGTTTTTTCAGATACATGCAAGAAAATAATGCTCCCCCAACTTGTTTTTTAGCATTTATGGATACCTGTTACGGGTAAATAAACCTAGAGTCTACTTCGGTACAATCGCGTTGAAACAGTTATAATCTGTCAAGTTCTGCTGCTTCCAACGCATGGTAGAGTCACAAGATAAGTCATTGCCAAAACTTTCTTGAAGAATCAAATACTCCTCCCACCCAAGCTATTAGTAAAATTTTGCAATTTATTGGCATAACATATGAAACCATTTCAATCTGGTAATAAAACAATACACTTTGGAAAGCATGATAAGGCGTTTAAAAAAAATATTTGACGGTTCGTAGTGCAGACTGGACCTTTTAAATAGGGTCCGTCATGCAGTTTCATTTTTTGATTGTCTGCTCAAAGTAAGACAACACAATTTTGTTGTTTATGTCTGGTCTTGTTGTTAAAGTTAGGTAGGTTGGTTAAATTTTCTCAAATTCAAAGGATCACTTCAGCTCATTGTTACCACAATGATTTGAAGTATTCAAATCCAAATTTGTGACAATGAGCGGTAGGTGTTGAGAAAGGGGCTTAGCCATATGAAGTTGAGGTAAAGAGGTCACATAAGTTCTTCAAATTTGGTCCAAATTATTTGATTGGTGAAATGTGTATAGTAATGAAAATGTCAAGACTAAGCACATCTTGCCCAAAAATTAAAGGTCATTTTGGTGTCATCAGGGGTCTTCATCTAAGTAAAATTAGTAAAAATTAAGGTGTTGATGAAACTTTGGGGGTTATTCACAGTTGATGTGGAAAAAGATTGACAATTGTGGAGGTCATCAGGGATCTCTAAGGTCATTTAAAACTGTAATGGGATCAGGTTGGCATTTCTGATTGTGAAGTAGGGAAAGACTCCTGATGGCTAACTCAGCTTGTTTTTCCAATGACCTTTAAAAATCATGAAAAATGTTTTACAAATGTGTAGAGTTTTTGTTTACTTGCAAGTTGGAATTACTCACATTTTATTTCAAATAAATCATTTTTGCCAAGGAAAAATGGCTAATTTTTGTTACATACACAAATTAAAAAATCCAAATCGCGTAAATCGGCATGAATTATCGTTCATTGCCTCCTTCTTAGGGTAACCTGACAGATAAGGGAAGATAATTTCAGAACTGATAATCAATCAAGAGAAAAATAGAAACAAGTTTGTTTATGTGGCTGTTTCTCTCACATATTTTCAGTAAACATAGTCATATTTTGTCTTTTTTTCCTTGTCTCCGGAATTGATTGAGGGATCATTACTAAAAACCTAAACAGCCTAAACGAGGAGGAAAAATGTCTATAAGCCGTGGGATCAGACCAGCGACTGATCCTAGGGGTACACCAAGGCACCATCAGCAGAATTCATTAAGTCAACCATGGATCCAACAACCAATGCCAAGAACATTTGACTCAAACTCAAATTCAATCCTCAGTCCCCAGTGTGTGGTTGAACCAGTGGAAGTCAGCATTTCGCATGGTATTCTTGTTTGTACCAAAATAAGCATGGTCTATCATTTGTGACTCAATATATAATAAACTGCCCAAGTAAGATGAACTGTGTTGTGTGTCCATTTTCACAGAGGCTTCACAGAGGGAGTCTCTTTTTTACCAGTGTTTTAGTTCTTCAGAAGGCAACAAAGGTTTGTTTGCCAAACCAAACATATCAATTATTTTTGAATTTTTGAAGGGAGAAAACAAATACATTGAGGGGGGACAGATTAAGCATCCAGTGTAGGGTTTTTTTGTATAGGAAATTTTTGAGAAAAATCCTCTCGAAATCAGAATTGGATACTTTGAATAACTTCAAAATAAGGCCCAGCTAAACTTAATCATTTGTAGTCCATTAATACACCTCTCAACTCATTTGTTTCCGTTTTAATAGGCATAATTACTATAATTTAGTCAAACCCATACATACGACACATACAGAAGTTTTGAGAAAAAAATCATACATGACCTGACCCTAATATTTTGGCCCGTTATGGCAAAAACAACTATTCTTATGCCCAATTATATAAAGCTAGAGCTAAATTTAATTTGATACTAATCAAACTCTAGCAATGTTGTTGACGCTATTGCCATGGCAACAGCGAGTCATCTACATTAGAGAGAATATTAGAGGTGAATAGCATTAGGTGTTTTCTTGTCATGAAGGATGGTGAGCATCTTAAGATAATTTCAACCCCTGTCAAGCAGTTCTTTTAAAATGTGACCACGTGCTATATATTACAACATTATTTAATAACTGACCAGGGGTCTTATTTCATAAAAAGTTAAGATTAATCTTAAGTGGACTTAAAAAGAGTTATTCAAAAAAAGAAGAAATGTTAACAAATTTTCTTATGTTAAGATTTATGAAGTTCAATCCCAGTCTGTTTTTATGTCTGGGTCCTCTTTTAATTAATTTTACCTTTTAATTATTACAACTTTTTCTTTAAAAGAAGTATTACAGGACTCAGAAGTATCACTCTTCTTAAATTCATTTAAGATTAATCTTAACTTTTGTGATTATAATAAGTGGAAAGTGCATGTACTAAAGTGGGATTGGAACAGGCAACAGTGGTTAAAGAGCCCCAAGATTGCTGGTTCAAATCTCATTTCAGCCCAACTTTTGCAAAGGAGGGAAAGAAAGTGGAATTGAAAGAGTAAAGTTATGTTAACAAGCCATGAGATAGCTGGTTCGGATCCCAAGTTAGTCCAATTTTTTTAACTAGTTTCTTTTACGTACGCAGTGAATGAGTGTTTGTCATTTGAATCGGCCAATTCGTCAGCCGTCATACAATGCAAAGATAGGACAGCATGCTAAGGGTTAATAAGCTACGAGAGTGACAGTCATCACTGTATATGGGGTAGGGTTAAGGCTTCATTTACAACCTTTACAGCCATTACAAGTTGGGTGAGGCATAAAATACGTATGTGCTTATCTCGAGTGCCTCAGGTGTGTCAACTCCTATATACATTGTCGAACAAGATATTTTCATAAATTATAATAAAGTCCCCCGAGTCTATTTTCTAGCATAATATTTCTTGCTAATCTTTTGATTTCTGATTTGGCAACTGCTTTTCAGTTCAGGCAGTGTTACCATGTAAAATTGTAGATAATTTATGGATTCCAGTCTTCGTGCAAGACATCACACTAACCATCATTATGCATGGTAATTCCTTTGTGCACATAAATACATGAAGCATAAGGCTTGGCAAGCTCATTTACACACAGGCTTTTTCTTAGTAGGCGCTGGGCGATTTTTAACACTATGGTCCACGAACCTTTGCGGCCAGTGGGGAACGGGGAAAAAAAGGGACCCCGGCACCGTTTTTCCCCTCTGTGGCACCCGGGGTTCTTGGGAAAGAGTGACTGTAGAATAATCAGAATAAAGTTATGGGGAAATTGGTGTGTAATTGGTTATTAGTATTTGTAATAAGATTATGACTCATGGTCCTGAAAACGCAGATCCTGGTTCTCTAAGAAAGAATATAAGGACCAGGAGCCGCTTATTTTCAGATTTTTGGCGTCCTGGTTCATGTGACTTCATAAGAATCCTGGTTTTACACAAGTACGGATTCTAAGGTAATTGCTTTACTCCTATGCACAAACCAAAAATAAAGGGGATGGTTCATGGACTTTGTTACTGTTAGCACTAGCATGTCTTCTGTGGACCACACCTAATAAAGGCCAACAACAGAGAGCAAACAGGAATTTCGGTCAGTCAGAAATTCAAATGGTATGGGAAGTAGAAAACTGCAGGGGATTCCATTTTCCATCTATAATGGTCTAAACTAAATTTCTTTAGTTCTCAAAAAATTTGTAAGTGATGACTGTCACTCTATGCTGAAGTGTAGTAGTGATCAAGTTCACTCATTACTAGGACTATAGCCAGGATATTATCTGGATATTGTCGAAAATGGACCCTTTACCCCCAAAAATTAAAAATTGACAAAAACCAACAGAAAGCTCGTTTACTCTTGCTCGCTTCACTTCTAACATATTCAGACAGTTTTAAAGGGCCATGGTCTGATTGCTAATAGCCATGTCTGATTCTATATAGAATCGTCCCATAAACCCCCAAATTTTTACCGGAAGTGTTTTTTTTCAAAAATTTTGGTATGTCTGTAAGAAAGCTATTTTCCATTTACCTGTGAATACTTAGGACCTAAAGGGATGTTGGTTTGGATGTTATGGAGGAAAAAATGTTGCCATTGTCGACCAAATAATTTTATACAGAACGCCATAGATTAAATTACGTTTTTAGCTCTCACATCAAAACTTATTGAAATATTGGGCACGAAACTTTAAGATTGGGTTGTGGGAGAAGGCCACTTCTATGAGATGTGAACTTTATATACTTAATTCGGACCATACCCCTTTGAAATTTAGAGGGCCAATCCCTCTCCACCACCTCTACAACCTATCATTGCATACAGAACTCGACACATGACTTACATGTATCAAAAACTGATGATAATGATGAACCATGCATCAGCTAGTGAATTTTGATGCAGGAGAAAAACTATCTTCCGATGTGTATAAGCTGGAATAGAATAAGACTGATTGGGAGTTGTGCTGCTGAAGTTATAACTGCTGATTGGATGTTTGTGATGCTTTGTTGTTACCAAAGAGAGGAGAATTGAGAGTAAATTGATAGCTATTAGTCGTTACTGCTCTGATTTAGTTTAAGCGGTAATTGACGTCTCAGAGTTGTGAGTCACAGCAGCAACATGATGATACTGGTTAGACACTGTTACTGTAGTTCTGTGCACATGACTTGGCTGTGACCGTTATAGTCTGCAGATTACATGGGTTCCCATGCACCCCCCTAAAAACTAAATTCTAGCATGATTCTAGAATCTTTACAACATCTTCTTAACGATTTTGATGTTACCAAATCAAATATGGCCCACAGGTCCGTTTGCCAGCCATCTTGAATCTAAATAAATCCGTTCATTAGTGGTTCGATTTGTTGAAAAAGTATCTCAAAATGATCTCTCATCATAAGGAATCAGAAAATATATTACTTTGGCATATTTATGATGTTTAGGGATAGAGACATGGGTAAAATGTTGAAAAGGTCTTGCACTTTTGATTGGTCATTGTACAGGGGGCCAAACTTTGAAGTGCTGGATCTTGACAAAATTGGTGTCAATTTTGATGAGCATGAGCAATCAGAAAAGTATAATTTGCACTATCTAGGATGTTACGTTAGGTGGTGAAATTCAGTGTAGAGTTACCTTTGTTCAAATTTGCATTGTTTGTATGGGAATTGGGACTACTGTCTCTTAACTAAACAATATATCAAAACGGAAGCTCCTAAATCATGGAAACTCTAAATTTCTGGGTTATATATGTAATGAACCAATCACAATAGTGTGAGAGAGGTGGTTGACCTTTAGGCGGTTAATGATCATGCAGAGTAAGGCCTTGTGAAACAGTTCATAGGCGTGCCCAGGAATTGTTTTTGAGGGGGGCTGGACTAAAAGAGTGCGAACCAGGAGAGCGAATCGAGCTGAGCGACTACCGGGTGGGTCCATGGGCCCGACCTTAGGGCCCCTGGTGGGGGTCCAGGGGGCAACGAACACGGCGGGGTCCAGGAGGCAGAAGACCCGGAAGCTCCTGAGGTTTTAGGGTTTCAAGACCTGAAAAACCCTTCATGCGTACTTCTACCGACACTTTTTGATCCCATTTGTATGAAAAAATCAGATGTACAATGTTCCTCTTCTTGTCTCTCTTTCGCCTTCTTTTTTCCTCTTTTTTCTTTCTCCTCTTCCTCTTTCTTCCTTCCTCTTTTCTGAGAACTTTGAGTGGGCTTAGCCCCCAAAGGCCCCCCCCCCCCGGATTACGCCAGTGGGTACAAAACATATATCAGGAAACCACAAATACAAGAAGTGGGGGAGTTGAATTTGTGGAATATATTCTTTTCGTGCAACTTCCAGATTGAACATGCGAGATGGCCGATATACTTATACAGTTTTTGATAATACGCACATCAATTTTACTGCACACCCTAAATTTTACCCTATGCAATCCGTGCTAATGTTTATTTTCACTGGAAATGGGCACTGTTTGAATTCTAGCCATGGGACCTACTGAACTCAATAAGAAAACTGGGTTCTGGAGTGTATATATTAATCTACATTGGTTAGACTCCGTTTACAGCGAGAAAATACAATACTTAAACCTTCTTCCAGAGTCGATCGAATATGCAGGTAAAATTACGCACACGTACTATACCAGGGGCAAAATGTCTGATGATATACAAATCTAAACTTTTTTAGTTAAGGCAGGGGGACAAGGATGTCGACACGAAGTGCCCTGGTAACTCATCTTGCATTGACTGCGTTACAGGTACACAAGTTGAGGAAAACCCTCTCGCTAGATCTACAGTTTTCATCCTAAATTTAGGCTTCTACAACCTAATTAGCACAGTGCATGTGATTTATGTAATGAAAAAACCTCATAATTAAATGTTGTTTAACAGCTCCGTAGTCATCCTATGGCACATCCCTTACTCTAAATCCAGTGGCTGGTTTCCATTGGGCTTACAATATTACCATAGAAATAAGTAAAAAAGGAGACAAATAACGTGGGAATCTGTTGTGCAGACTTGAAGTCTCTGTCCAAGATGTAAAAAAGCATTGACATGTTTACCAAGTATGGGTAAAGTTTCAGTTTTTAAAAAGAACTAAAAAACAGAAATTTCATTGTACTTAAGGACTGATTGCATAATGGTGAATTTTAAAAATCATCACTAGATGGTTCTTTAGATTTTGTTGACATGGAGACACCTTATTTTTTGGTGAAGTGTGAATTATCAATCTACTGCAAGAATGGCCACAGCATGCTTGTCCAAGCACAATCCTCCTCTTATTTTTAAGCAATTAAGCAGTCTAAAATCTGAAAAAATCCATTGTGGGAATCTTGCCTATAGGCATACAAAGGTAGGATTTTGTATGGTCTATAGCGCCCCTCTATATGTCCATTTCCAATAGAGAGACCTGTTAAACAAGATTTTTAAACCGAATCATATTGGGCCCACAATGAAATTTTGTGAAACTTACAAAGGGTGAAGTCAGTAGTCATAATTCAATGTTAAAAGTATGTGCCATGTATTTTTTATCTGGTTTTGTCCATAATAAATGAGATTCCAAACAGGATGTGGGGCCATGCAGTGGCTTATGACAATGTATCCTTCAGTACTGAACATGAAGATGTCCAAAATTAAATCCCAATTTGATTGTTATAAATATGGTAAGATCGGCCAGAATATAGGCTGACAATTGAGTGTCATGCAAACAGCCTATTTTCTGAGGCATATTCAGTGATCTTTGGGGGATAATCATGAAAAATCAGGAAATTGGGACCAAAGTAGGTGTTACAAATGCATGTTCTGGACGTTTAATATAAATGTATCCACAATTTCCCTGCCCTGTCATTTTAGGGATTATTTGCTGCATTTGTCCTTTAAATAGCTTGTGTTCGTCCAACCATTGTGTGGATATGCTTGCACCTACAATTTCTACCGTGTCAAAAAAAACTTACGGTACCCCAAAAGGCACCCCCAATTCAGGTCTTAATAAATTCATGCAAATTATTTATACATTATATAAACTATTTTATGTAGGTTTTCAAAACAGCAAACCCTCTTGAATTTGTGTCCCAAAATGACCTAAGTGTCCCTTATTTAATGGAAATCTTTTTTTTTTCCTTGTAAGGTAAAGAAATGAAATTGTTAGTTCCCGTCCCCTTGTTTTCGACGAGGCATAGGTGACAATTCTTATTATATTCGCGAAAATTTCATTATTCTCAAAAATTTTTTATTTTTTTCACTATTTATATAGGTCATTGTGTCATGTTTACGTGAATATGTGACAAAACTCTGGATAATTAAGTATTGCACTTAGGTGAATCGGGAAAATCATAAGATAACAAAAGTCACTTATTAAAGGCATATCGTGATTGAATAGGAAAACTGAAAATCAGATTGTGCATTTTTATACAAAGATACATCAGACAAACACTACCCCGCCTGAAAGCACGGACAAATAAGATATTTTTGCTATCCGTACAGACACTTATGAATGCAACATGTAAATTAAAGGAGATTCCTATTTTTGAACACTGCTGTTTTCTTCCTTTTTGTAAATTTTAATGATAAAATATCATGAGCATTCTACAGACTTATCCTTCACCTTTAAGCTACTCCTGTAATTTTGCAAACTATGTTGATCTTTTGGGCAGATACTGAATTCCTTTAAAAGGTTACATGCTGAGATCAATTTTAGGATTTTCAGAGAGTTTTGTGATCCGTAGAGACCTTTTACTCTATTAGAAAAAACCACAAAATAACCTATGCTGAAAATTCCATTCCATTCTGATGGCACTCAAATCTGCATTTCTCTTGTGTTTCAGTGGGTTTTCAGTTCCATGAGGCAATTGCTTTGGCGCATTTAATCGAAATGCAGCTCTCGAGAAAGGCCATTTTCCCCCCCCCCCCACCGATCCCGGATTCACACACTTGGATATATATAGTATTTCAATGCACAGGATAGGCGCCATGCATGTTTCCATTACAACCCGAACAGTACAATAAACCATACAACAAACCCAAAACAGCCTTTTAGAAGCAGAGGAATTTTTGAATGGTAACAAGAATTTTGAAAAGTATTTTCCCGGTTTTTAAATTTGAAAAATATTGTAGATTTGGTCATAAAAATATTTTAAAAATATTGTAAGTGAAACTTGCAAAAACCCATGGCTTCTGGAAATTGAAGGTTAGTATGACATTGGTGAAGTCTAGCAGAGCCAAGAGCAGGAGAAGGAAATCCAACCATTTTGACCTTGAAAAACACAGGTTTCATGGAATAACAAGCATGTGTAGTGATCGACATTGGATGACCGCATGACCATGAAATGACCTTAAACATTTCGACTGAATGCTGACCACACACACCCAAGTTTCATCATATCACACATGTAGTGATTTTACCTTGAATGACCCGACAGGACCTTTAAATGACCTTCAAATTTTTGGCACTGAAATTTTGGACCACACCTCACCAAGTTTCACATACTATTCACAAATACAAGGTTACAGTGATTCAAACCTATTTGGACTGATTTGGACCTTTGACCCACAACAAGGAGTCAAAACAATGACCACTTCTGATCCCAGCCACAGCCTACTTGAGATACATAGGCCTATTGCAAGATGGAGACACACACTTTTTTGCCGATCGCAGTACCGCTTCAAAGATATAGCAATTATGCCTAATAATTATCATTAACATACCTAATTGTATACTGTATGCCCAAACTGTAATCAGGTCAAGATCTCGTCAACCCACTTCCTTCCACCAAGTTCCACCATAGCTCTTATGAAACTCCAGATATTGACAGTGCATTTAAAATTTCAAGAACGCCCTTTAATTAGCTTATTTGAATCATAAACCACATCAGGAAAGACAACAACCTACACCACCCCTTCCCTCAGACCCCTCCCACCATTTACTCACCCTCACCCTCCCCCCCCCCACTCATCACCTACCCGTTTCCACAATCTCCAACTTTACACCCCTCACACCCATCCGTTCTTCAATCAACTCACCCCTCACCTTATCCTAACATCTAGTTCCCTCGCACACTATCCACCTCACACCACCACCCCAAATCCCTGCGTCTTCCGATCTTCTCACCCCTTTTCCTCTCCTCTAACTCCAACGCGTATGGTCACAACTCTAACTATTACCCCCCCGGCGACTTTGTCCTCACCGTGCCTCTCTTGCTTCTCTCCTTTTTACCCTCCCTTCCTCCCCTTCCCCCCCCCGTCGTCTACATCCTTTCTCCAGATTATCCTATCTTATTCTCACCCTCGCTTGGTGCCCCATATACTTTTTTTCCTTTATTTATGTACTTTTTTTAGATACCCACCAATCTTATCTTTCCTCGCTTTCCGATGCCATGAAAGTTTTTCATGTAGCGAAGGAATTTGCGTATACGATGTACCATTTAAAAGGTCAGTGCAAACCAGTCATCCTAACCAAAATGGACCACACCACAGAAGGAATTTCAAGGAATGCCTCTTACTTATTAAGCTACATTGGCATACCTAACCCGGCAATATCATGCATACAATCCGAAAAAAAATGCAGCCATGATGGAATTTCGATCTACCTTTTCAAGCGTAAGCACAAACCAGACAACCTTAAAATTCATCATATAAAAATAACTAAATTTAGTAAATATAGGTAATGTATTCAATTTGGCAAACACTTTATTTGAAAAAATCGTGGAACCAGATTTTAAATTGGTCTATTATACGATGGCGGGAAACTCCAGACGGGCAACGCAAACGACCTTTTTGCCCAAAGTACAGCCTACGGGGTATATAGAAATATCAGTGCAGGGAAAGCCAATTGGGCCAAAGACCATTTTTTTAAGAATGACATGAAGTTTAAATGGAAAAGTCTAATGTTAAGGCTCTAACTTGAAAAAACTAGGCTATGTACATATGAACTGCATCATGAGATAGAGCTATTTAAATACAGTTTTACAGACAAAATGACAGAGCTCCGCCGTCCGACAGCCCCATTTAAGGAACTGTCGTATGAACTAAGTCCATATAGAATTTTTTTTTAAATATTACATCAAAAAGAGAAAAGTCTAAAGTTTAAAGGATCATAACTTGAAAACTGAGCCATCTAATGGTCTGCATCATGAGAGTGCGTCTTTAAATACCGTTCCTGGAAAAAAAAGTGGATGGGTTCTGCCATCTGAAAGTCCCCCATATAAGGAACTCCAGTATGAACAAAGCAGTCAATATGGAGAATATTGTTTAGCTGCATTAGCACATACCAAATGAACTTAAGTCTAACTTTAAAGGTATAACTTGAAAAACTAAGCTACCTAGCACATAATTATGAACTGCATCATGAGAAAGAGCTCTTACATAACAGCTTTTCCAGAAAAAATGAACAGAGTTCCGCGTCTGACAGCCCCATTTAAGGGAAATGTCTGTGGGAACTAAGTCCATAAGATTTTTTAAATGCGAAAAGTATTACAGCTTGAAACCTTAAAACAAAACCACTATAACAATCATTGTTTGTAGGTCTATCCCTTTGCACCATTTAAAGTTAAATTGTTAAAATACCTTCAGAAGACATTTAGAATACAGCAGTTAAATGGTGAAAGCAAAATATTAATGTGGGTGAATTTTCCGAAAGTCGGCAGAAAACAATGTCGGAAACCATTGAACAGATTTTATAAATGGAAATATTTCAATCTATGGTCTTCTTATTCACTTGAAAAGATATTGAACTTATTTCCTGCACTAGTTGTAATGTTCGGTATTTACTTATTTTCTGACTTTTTATACACTTTATTTTATTTTAGTAAGCGACCATTTCCGTATTTTTACCGGGAACATGTCGTCCGTATTTCGCATCATTTCCGTACGAAATACGGAAAAATCCATACTTGTTGGCATGTCTGCACAAGAACTAGAAAAACACTTCCAATGAAAACATGGATACTATGATCCTATGATTTTAATAACCTTGTTGTGGTATAATTTGCACACTGGGTAATAAAATAGGCTCAAAAATGCGACTTTGATTAAGTCGGGAAAAAGTGGAAACTGTCATTTTTACTCTTTTCATAATGATAAATGGATCAAAAACTTGGTTCAAAGAGTTGCTGATGCTAGGAAATGTTCTTGTTCAAAATGTTGTGGTGCTGAAGAAGCTATAACCAACAATAATGAAATATTTTTCAAATAATGAAATTTATGGGAAGAAAAATGGGACGCGGTGGGCGACGGGAACTAACAATTTCATGTCATTAGCCAACAAGGACAGGTTGTCTTTACCTATACCAATCTTCAAAACACATTAATGGTGAAAACAAAATCAATCAGACAATGTCTATTGTGGCCTATAGTGGTATTTTTTTTAACCTTGAGGAGGCCTTTCTTTATGAATGATCTGATTATGCCAAATGCTGTTCATCCAACAACTACAAGTATACTAGGTCAACATGGTGGGCCTACGTTTGGGACACCTGCTACATCTGATGAAAATTGAGCAATTAGTCGATCGACAAAAATTTAGTTTGCTATTTTCAGTAGTTAATGGATATGTTTACTGATATGAAAAGGTGAACAATTGTATTTTAATGGTTACAATCTATACAGTTGTCAAGTTGGAAATCTTAACATATTGGGATAGTTGAACCTGTTGTTTACATTTTTGGCCGCTTGGTGTATTCATTCACTTCACAGTTTGAATGTTATTTGAACCGGTACATTATTGCAATGTTAAGTGTGGGGGTTGCAAGGACCATAATTATATTAGAAAGCAGACTGTTGGAGGTTACAGATGTTGTTTTTTACCCTGTTTTTCCCATTGTGAAGTTTGTGAGACAGAAGTATATTTTCCATCATGAGTAACCCACAGAATCATCAGATTCTGCTGTTAAATTGAGCATAAAGACACCTTTTATTTCAATTGCATTTGCAGGGCATTGAGTGGCATTGTCAATATATCAATCTGCTGCACCTCAATGCAAATTCGAAATGAGACACTGGCACATTGAAAACAGTGCACCTCAAGATTTTCCAAAATTAATATTTTTGCATGGTGTAAAGCTTTATAGCATTAGCCTTCACCTAAAAGAATTAAGCCCAAAACGGCGTCTTAGGTAAACGGAACAATTTCATAATTTTAAAATGCTCTGGAGTCATTTATTCAGCAGACGACGGGAAATGCATTTAACACAAGAAAACCAAACACCAGAAGCTGACGCCCACGACATCCACCCTGTTGGCCTGGTCTGGACCTAGTGGTTTTAATGTGAATAAGTGTGAGTCTATGATGCTCATGTAATAGACACGTTTGTGGATAGAAGTTATGGCAAATTAAAAGTTAGCCTACAAATTACCTGGATGTCTTTAGCTCTTATGAATTAATGCCCCTGTCTGTTGTGGGTATGTATTTTTATATGTAAAATATATCTGTATTCTTCCGATGGTGTAGACAAGCTTTGCACAGCAAATTGAAGAAATTTCATGTTTTGTGAATATGTGCCAGTGACGCTTTAATTAAGACTCATCACTGTACTGACATGCAGTATATATATGCAGTACAAGCTGCTGCACTGCAGATGCAGCAGAAATATGAAGGGCCTTGACTGCAAAACTGTTATTTTCATCTCGGTTTATTTTTGCAAATTAAGTTTAGAAGCACCAACTATCAGATGCACGAAAATGTAGCCACTTAAAGTTACAGATTCCGTAAAATAGAAACATAATGCCATATTAACAATTTGGGCAAGATGATTTCCATATGTACCCCATTTGAAGTTCTACATGGTAACAAATTATTTTTTGACACTTAGGTTTAGAGTTTTTTTGTTAGGCAATAAATAAAATAATATCGTTCTGATTAGAATTTTTAAAGGTTGTACAATCGTCTTTTAACTCATATTTACTAAAAAAAAAAAAACAAATTTGTATATACATGAAGGTATGATTTATTGCAGTGGACAGTGGTTCCAATTGCAGCAGAACCAAAGGAGGAAATATAAAATAAGCTACAATTTAATGGACCATCTGTCATGAAGGCATTTGCATAACGGCGGAATCTCTTGATGAGTGTCATGTCAGAACACACCGGTCTCCATCACTCTTGTTCTCTGATGTCTTTATTCTGTAAAGCATGACTTGGAGATAACTTAAGTCTAGTAAGAAGTGTTAGAGCTTTGTTTATCTCGTACAGGGTCCACTTAAAGACACTATCAGTGATTGAAAAATTAATTGAAATTTGCAGGAATAGCTTCAAAGTGAGGATACGTCTGTAGAATTCTCATAATGTTACCTTTTCCAACTCTAGAATGAAGAAAGAGAAAACGGCAGTGTTACAAGAACGATTCTCCATTCAATTACGTATGTAGTAAGTGTCCGTTCGGACAGTAATGACTAAAAATTCTGGATTCTGT
>JAMKCH010036268.1:0-14382 GCA_023653785.1 Ophioderma brevispina
AAGGGTGTGATTGGCAAACACTCTTGGATAATGTGGAACCCTGGTCTTTGTTGGAAGAGAACCCCGGGTAGTTGGGAAAGGGAATCTGGGTAGTTTGAGAAGGAAATCTGGTAGAGAGTTTTCATGGTATGTAAATGAGGTATTGGCCATTTATATTCCGTCAAGCGCTTCTGCCCAACATCATATAGCGCATGACGTCATCAATTGTAATACCAAAAAGGACCAAGGGTAGTTGGAATGGCCATATAGATAAAAAGGATGGGGTGTGGAGGTCATGTAGAAATGTTGCCCATGGTTGTGATTGAAGGAGGAACCTAATTTAGTTGGAAAGGGCCACCTTTGGTAGTGAGAAGGGGGATCTGGTTAGTTGGGAAGGACGCGCTGTGGCAGCTGGGAAGGGCTTCCAGAGGTTGTGAAGGGGTCTTGGATAGTTGTCAGAAATGAAGAAAAAAAAGACAATTGGGAACTTTGGAGCCGTAGCAAAGGGGCCCTGTATAGTTTCAAGGGGCCCTGTGGTCGGTAGTTCAACTGAACCCTAAGGTGGGTGACAAGTTTACTATGCTCCAGTTCCTTCTGATGGGTCCCGAACGGAACCTAACAACCAACACGCCGCAAACCGCGACAAGCCAGAACGCGCGAAATTTTGTTTTGAATGGGTCTGAACCTATATAGAACCTAGGAGAAAATTGAAGTTTTTTTCGGGTACTTCGGTGCTCGCAACACGGACAAGGAACACGCATCGCTACGGCCGCATCCCTTTTTCCAATATGCTTTCGGTATTATTCCAGTCTTCAGAATTTTCAACGCTGGTTTCAAGTTTAACGCCCTTTTTTTTTTTAATTTTAGAAACAGGAGTTAACGTACTTACCGACCCCCGTATGGTCGATCCTTGACCATGACATAAGTTAAAGGGCCATGCCCGATCGGTTCCGAAACTTTACAGGATGCGAAACTTTATAGTGAAGGCCTAGGCCAATATATCAAGATGAAAATTCATATCCTTAATCGGGCCCTCCCCTTTAATCTTGAATGATTTGAATGCATTTTACTATAGATCACAACTGACACTTTCAGTTTTTATATAATCTGATTTTATCATGGAGGGCGACTAAGAATCCCATTTTAGACGTCTCCATTGTTTAACACGTAAAGCGAATCCTGACGAAAAAATTCTAATTTGTATTCTGTTGTCAAAAGAATATTTTCTTCTCTATAGCCCGTTGGAGCTGAAGAATCAAACCCACTGTAAGGGTGACATCTGTTTTTTTTTTGCATGAATCAACGGACGAGGACGAGTTGGGTCCATGGGAACACTCCTGACCGACCCACATCAAGTACCCAAATTGGTATGTGGTTTGCACTCCTTATTGCTGTACATTTCCTTTGATATTTTTGGTGAATTCTCTATATTGTTGAGGCTTGGCCGCCATGGCGCCTGGATTTTAAGATGATAGCATAATATGTCTGCGCCATCACTATTTTCAAGCGTAGTACATACGGGCCACACCGCAAAACAATAGTTTCCATTGAAATATAAACGTTTAAATACCTAAAATAATTTACTTTTCCAACCCCCACTTGCAATAATATTGGATGTTTTTTGAATACATTTCAATAAAATGGACATTTAAAAAAAATGGTCATTTTATTATCGAGTACGGGATAGCTTCGACAGACGTGGCGGCAACGTCATTCAGTATCGCAATCATCCCTGAATCAAAACATGTTACAGCAATACAGACTGCAATCCACAAACTGATTTTGGCGCTTTGATTTGGGCATGTTTGGCAGAGATTTCGTCCTCCGGGCTCACGTCCGGGAACAATGGTGAACATAGGGCAATCGCCTTCAGTTGACTTTCACGCAACATTAGGTTTTCCCGCTTTATTCCGTTGTCGTCTATGGAGCCGCGTGCTAGATACCTACCGGACCAGTTACTTCACACCGTTATGATTTCACCTTTGGCCATTACGACCATTTGAAGCGAGTTATCGTGCTGTCGCTTCACGCCCTTAAAGGCTGACTCAGAATTTTTGACATAATAATAACATTTTAAAATGAAATTTGTAATAATTAAAATTATTCACCTAGAACGAAAGAACAGTCATCTCAAATACTTAATTCCAAAGTTAGAGGTGAATCGGAATTTCGTTTTCATACAGTAAACATTTGGTGCACAGTATAAACATTGCCGTAGAGGATACGTGTATAGACGAAAAATTCCAGATGGACAAGCATTATGTTTATGCAAAAACATCGATTTGTTGAAAATTGAGTGCGCCCTCATCGGGAAATTGAGTCAGCCTTTAGCGCCCCCTTTGAAGAATCAAAAGCAAAACAAGTAACATGTATTAAACTCGTTTTTCTGCATAAAAATGCGGATTTCCCTTATAGGAATAGTGGAATAAGTAGCTTTTTATTTGAAATAAGCTGAGAACCAGATTAGCACTACAAGCATCGCTCACAATATTGTTTCAGTCTGATGTATATATTTAATGCACTGATATTTTTTATTAAAAGAACAAGTAGTAACTAGTTATATTAGGGTTTATATGTCAAACCAGTGGAAACTTAACTGTTTTTTGTCGACAGTTTTTCGCTGAATGATCACTACTTCTCAGATCCATATGCAATAGAGCGGGAAATTTGACCTAGGTCAACTTTTTCTCTTCTCCAGGTCCTTGCAATTTAGGCAGTGGATCATAGACGTGGTTACCTTATCCATCGAGCTTTGCGATCCCCTTCTCTCCCAAACCGATGCAATTATCCCATCTACCACATGAGTCGCCCTATCCATTCGTATCATACACATCTAGTTTTTAATATGTGGCCAATCTTGCGTTAAAGATGCGCAAAGCGGATTTGAAATCCAAGCCCACCATGGCATAAATCCTTCTATCATTAACAGACCATTGTAAAGAAATGAATGCATCAGTTTCTAGTAAACTGATTCTGTAGAGTCCTTATACAAGACACATCTTTTTTTTGTAATGGTAACAAACCATAGTCGGATTTAGGGGACGCGTCCCGTCCCCTTTTTTTGAAGGCAAAGGGCGCCGTGCCGCCTTGTAATGTAGACAAATGTCTTTGGCCGCACGGCGCCTTGTAAGATATAGGAAATGATATTTTGTGGTTTGTGGGCGCACATTGACCACACAATTTGTAAATTTTTTCCGGCTCGCTGCGCTCGCCGGGTATACCCAATTTGTTTCACTTGGTTTGAAATTCTTAAGAGCAGGGGGGTACTCTTCTTTGTTATCTTGTTTGGTGCTCTGGTGTTTTTAAAAAATGTAGGCGTCGCCCCCCCCCCTTCAGAATTTCGAACCAAGTGAAAAAGAAATTGGGTCTACCCGGCGAGCGAAGCGAGCCGTAGAATTTTTAAAAGCGAATAGTGATTGGCGCCCCCCCCCCCTATTGAGAATTCCTGGTTCCGCCCTGACAAAGGCCTAGTCTCCGCGTGGCCGGGGATTGAACCCCATATCAATCTCGTCCCATGGAAATATGCAAGGAGTCTCACTTAATTTGAAATCTACTATAGAACGGGAAACCTCCGTTGGAAATGCACAAGGATTGGGTAGGGTATTTGAAGGTAGCCACATACCATGTGAGTTTTCCCAGAAAGCTGCAAGCTCCACAGTTAGAAAACCGTCTATTTGGTAGTAAATCCGAAAATATTCCACACAAATCTTGGTTCAGAATAATAGGACTATTCCCGGGGACTATTCAATGGTAAACCCATAGCGATCTGCATGTTTGCCGCATGTTTAGTGAGTTGATCGCTACTAGAGGCATTGAGTAAATAATTTTGTGGAAAAGTACGTGAATTTAGATGTCCACTTCAGCATAGCACATACCTCGCATAGAAAAGCCAGTGCGATCAGTTTCCCATAACAGCTCCCCAGTGGGCAATCGACGCTGGAACGTCGAAAAGACGTCGAGAGTTTTAGAAATTTACACACTATTTATGTCGAAAATGCAAATCGATTTGACGTCGTTCTTAAAACGTCGATTCAATTTGCATTTTCGACGTAAATTTATAAAAACCGTCGACCTGTTTTCGACGTGCCAACGTCGTTTCGACGTCGCTCTAAACGACTATGCCCGCTGGGTCCGTTCAAAACCAACGCCATGTTGTGAGCATGACCCGGCTTGACACTAGACTTACAAAAAAGTGACAGAAAACATAAAATTTGAAATTACAGTGCTAGAATTAAACAAAAACATTACAACAGGCTAATTAATATTAAAGATTCCACATAGACTACGTGGAACTTTCACATATCCCTTTATGTCATCTACATTGCGACCGATATATTTAATTTCTGTTTACGATACATTTAACACAAAAGATAAATAATTTGATGAACTATTTTGAAAAGAATAGGCATATTCTATTCACCCAGTAAGACCCAGGCATTTTATTGAATGGACCTATAGCACTGTATAATCCATAGTAGAGGCAAACTTGGCATTGTTTAACCTTCACTAGAGGGGACTGTAGTGAAAGGAGTGTGCGCTTCCGGATAAAATTGTGAATTTTCGAACACAAGTACTAGGAATTGATAATCCATAAAAATGATGGAAGCATTGCAACACCCCCTTGAATGGACCACCGGCTTGGGTTCAGGTTATACAGGGTCAAAATGTAAAAAGTTCCGATTTGTTGAAAGGGTACAAAAGTTGTGTGTCTGGTTACAAGGATTCCAATAAAGGTATGTTTACACTACATATGGGTTATAGTTTCGAAGTTATGGGGTAAAAATGTAAAAATAGCGAAAAAAGTCAATTTTGGTGTTGTACATGCGGTCAAACAAGTAAAAAGTGTGCCTTCTTTGATTCAGGTGCAAATTGTTGCCTTAGCTTAAATGATTGAAATCAGGAATCAGTTTTGCCCTGATTGTTAGCTTCGTTTAACTTTCCAACAAAATAGGTCACAGGTCAATAGAATCCAATAGCTGCCGATAGCTGATGACTTTATTCGCTATTTGGGTTAATAACAAACACTTTGCAGATGGTCAAAACTAGTCCTATATTTCATTATTGGCTAAACCAACAAATTGAACCACCGTTTACAAAAAAAAAAATGGAGCAGGCCCCTTTTAATTTTTGACCACTGTACAAAACCCAAAATTGGACTTTTTTACACCTTTTTACAGTTTTTACCCTCATTAAATTCCAAAACTATAACCATAAGGTAGTATAAATATTACCTTTTTTGGAATCCTTGAACCAGACCAAACATTATGGTGTGCTTTTCAAACACAATCGGAAACATTTTAAATGTTTACCCCTGTGTAACCTGGATACCAGATGGGGGACAGTGAAAGGGGGCCTGTGGTAGTGTTCCATCAATTTTGTTGATTAAATCAATGCATTTAAAAGTATTGTCTACCAAAAATTCACAGTTTTAGCCAGATTTGCACACTCGCGTGAGATCTGTGCACTACCTACAGTCCCCTAATCACCCCCTTGGTAAGGCGATGGTTAATCCAATTGGAGACCTTTCATAGGTAAAGAAGTCCATTGATGCAAATGATGTATTGTATTCCTTCCGTCAAGCGCTACTGACAACGTCATACAGCGCATGACGGAAATCAATTGCAATACTCATGTGCATCAATGGACTTCTATATGAAAAAGTCTATCCATCAATGGTATTAGATAAAATCAGTAACACATCTGTTCCGGGTCAAAATGTTTAACGACCTAGTATTAGTATGTTAACATCACCTGACATCTGCTAGTAATACTAATAGACCATCGTTTTGCCTAGTTTCGATAGATATTAAGTCGTGATCCACAAATATCCATTTTCAAAATTCTAAGGTGGGGTACATTGTATTCGTCGGGTGTGACACCAACAGGCATAAAAAACCAATGAAGGAAAAAAAAAAAAACATATTATCAGGAACCATTCGGGAATATAAAACATTGTGGTGGTACGCTGTAGAATATTATATGTTCATATTGTAAGCTAAATTTTGACGCCGCCCCGCCATTTGGGTTATACGCAATTTCGAAAGCTGGGCAACAAAAATTCTACATAACGTTGTAATATATTATCAAGAGATATTTTCTCACTCCAAAAATAGACTAAGCAGGGTTGTCTACTAGGTCCTATTCACTACACTTCTGTTATTAGAATTAGCAATGTTATTTATGGTAATGGGGTCCATGGATCGGGGGGGGGGGGGGTTCGGACACGATCCGCTCGAATTGGGCATTGGGAATTTAGACGAGGTTAATTTAGAGAATTCTTACGTGTATTTATACGTCAGCATCGGTACTCAGTCAATTACAAAATCAACTCTTAACCTTCGTGAAAGATCTGGAGTTATAATACCATGATTCATTTTGGAAAAAAAATATGGACGTCAAAACCGTCGAGGTTAGTGAATTAACCCGCGGTAAAATGCTCGCTGATCGATACATTTTGATTTTTAACACACGTTTTTATCCCAACTCAAACGATCTCGTTGTACAAAATAGGGCAAATATCGTGCCGCGAGGCAAATAAAGCAGCGAATTCACGTCACATTTCAACCCCACTCATCCAAGTCACTCCAGCTGCAATGTACAAATTTCCCACACAATTCCTGCTCGAGTATACAGATCGTGTATGTCGGGCAATGTGGTCTCTGGTACGAGGACCGTTCATATGAAAATACCATTTCGTGTAAACACTTTATCACTTTAGATATGTTGATCACGTTAGGGGATGGATTATGAATTGACTGTTACACCATTGCAAATGTCCAAATAGCTCAGTTCCATAAAGGCAGAATACAAAACAAATATCCAGAGGTAGATGTTGTTACCGATATGGACCGATTTCTAAAGTCCAAGAAAGAAATCCCCGTACTTAGTAATAATTCAAAAATAATAAGAAAGTTTTCCACTAAGCAATGTGATTCCACGGATTGAACCACACGGTTTGCATATGCCACCCAGCGTCGGCAAATCATTGAATGATGCCAGTTTTTATGAACGGCTTTATGCTGATCAAGTAGCGGAAAGGCAGCAGTAGGAGCAGAGTAGTGCAAGCCAAAATAAGGAAACGTTTGTCGACCAAGCACAACACTAAGACACTGATATGATATGTATCACCCAGAGGCCGACCATGGTGGTTGCGCTGTATCGCCTCTTTTAGTATAAAATACATGGAATCAAAATGCATCAGAAGATAATTACATGTCCTCTAAAATGACGTGTCATGAAGTATGGACTCGGTCTAATCTTAAATCAAAAGCCCGTCGAATTACACAAGATAAGCTTGCTTGCCGTTTACCAGAAGATACTGCAAAATAGTCTCCCCTGAACAATATAATTGTACGCTCATAATATTTGCTATGGCATTCTTGATTCACATAGCAACACTAAAACGGCTTAATTTGTTCCCCAAGATTGGATAAAACTACGCGCGTGCGTTGTAATATCCAACTAACTAGGTTGTTCCAAAAAAAATTTAACCTTGGGACAGAGGCATTTGTTCAAAAAACTGAAGAGTACGCATGTGTCTGTTGTTTGCTATGCTCTTAAAGCCCCAAAAAATAAGCTTTTGTTTGAAGTTTTATTTCATTCCAATCCGTGATATGCTAGAAAAAAATATGCTTCATCAAAGGAGAGTGCAAAATCGTTGGTCCGATTTGCATTGGTACATTTGTAATACTGCGGGAAACAGGATTTTGTACCACACTCAAACTGGAAATAAAAGACCTGCATAGAGAATCGGCCGCAGTTGGTATGACGGGCCGTCTTTGAGTCTCGACTGATTGTCGACAGATGTGACTGTGCGAAGCATTTGCAGCGCGGGCCCCAAACGGACTTCTTATACAAAGTTGAACGGAATTGATGAAAAGATATGTATGAGGGTCCCTTGCCCATACCACACATACGCTTTTCATGCCATGACCAATGTCTACGAGTAGTTCTATAACAGCTGTTAAGACGGATGTATGGTGCACTTTGTGATAAAAGCATGACAGTTTCCACAGAGGAAATATACCCGAATGAAAATATTTTTTGATTATGTGCCAGTTTTAGCTGTCCTAATATGGCCCTGGAGAGGGGCTTTTTCAAAATGGCACCTAAATCTCCTAAAATGATATTCTAGGACAACAACAAAATGAGCTATTTCTGCCAATAAGTTGACAATTTTAATTAGTCTTGTTAATTCTGCCAGACCCAGTGGCGGTGTTTGTTTGAACCAATCCCATAATGCATTGGAAGTTCACTAGTACTTACCAATACATTTCTAGTTATTACAGATAAAAAAAGTTCTCAAAAGTTAGAACAACAAGGATATTTCATTAATATGCTAGAAATTAAACACTGCGTTCTGAGCTAAAATATGTGTATTGGGGCAGGGTTTTTATGTGTTAAGATAGTTTTTGTGGAATCACATGGCCTTATTGAAGTGAAGGTTTTGAAAAAACTGGATGATTGTGGATGGACTCAATACACCCTCTCTGCTAATCACACTACTTTACAGTAGTGTCAAAATCCTCTAGACCGGTTTCACCTAGCCAAGGAAAGGTATTTCAAATGGAACCAAAAAAACCACCCTAAATGATACAGTACAAACTAAAAGTAATTATTTCCTTGTGCCATAATATATAGTTGTAAGCGTTGGAACGGTGACCATTTGATCAAAACACTATCCATATGACAACATGGTCAGAAACACTGATGCCCAAAATTGGGATAGCACATAGTATGGCAAGAGTGTCATATGTATGTGTGCCCCATTTTTCCCCAAAATTCTATTTCATTGGTATTAGGGTTAGATACGTTGTGAGTGTTATAGACCATAAAATAAAATAGTGTTAAAAGGGTATATGAAACTCTTTTCCATAAGGACACAGTTATGTACAAGTAAGAGTAAGAGTGATCGGAACATATGAGGGTGAGAGTACTAGTTTGCTAAATTCAATCAGGAAAAAGGGGGAGAAGAAGAGAACCGTTCTGTGTGTGGTCTTCCCTCAGTATCTGCTCGCCAGTGAAGCCAATCTCTAAACACCAAACACTGTTCTTCTACAACATCAATTATAAAGTAAGTATTAGAATATCGTGAATAGGGCCAGTGCATGCTATTTCAAGGAGGCTCTGACTATAAGCTTCATTGAATTTGTTGGGGATTTTTCCAATGCAAACTGGTGTAAAACATCATTGCTGACATGTGTAACAATCTCCCATGCGAGTGATATCCTCGTCTGCAGGAAACCCACTGATAGTCAGCACCCACCATACCAGGGAGACTCACATTATCAGTCCCCGAGAACTGTGTGTAAATGAAACCTAATCTCAAAATACTCAAAAAAAAAAAAAAACACGAAAGGGTTCTCTGGATGTTTTTGCTTCAGAGGTAAGAAAAATTTTTTTTCTTATAGAAAATCCCTCAACGGGGCCGGTCTAAACTATAGAACCCATTTGAGAAATCGAGCATTTTTTATTGATAGTTTTTTTACACACATTTTTCTATGAACTTCTGACGAGTGCAAACATTTTCCCTGGTGCTACGTCACTAGACTGGCTATTTTTAATATGCACGCTCATTTCTACACCGCCGTAAACAACATCAAAGTCCTCAGCATTGAGCTCAGCTCTGTCATAGTTACATCATCGTACAAAAACCTCCTCGGTAGATTTCAAGCACCCCAATTCAGCAGTCTCAGTCTTCGACTGGCGATGTCCAACAGCCGTAGTACCCAATGGGGGCTACAATAAAACCATTAAAGAGGGACAATCTGTCGAAGTGTGGTTAGACAGTCAACATCTACGTCCTCGTTCACGACCCTAAGCTGCGCCATCATCGATAGTGCCCGTTGGATAGAGATTACATCTAGCTATTGTAGTAAAAACCTGTGTGGCAAATGTTTTTTCTGGATCCTGTTCCACTAACTCACCAATCGGCAATCGGTATCCAAGTCAACGCTGGCCATAAGGATCCAACAAAGTGCCTTTTACAAACCGCGACGCTTTAGCTATAGAAAGTAGACTGTAACGGATTCATGATGACTATCAGAACGTGAAGAGATTGCTCCAAACCCTCATAACTATGACAAATTTGGCCACTAGTGAACAAGACTGGCCGGAGATTCATACCCATAGGCTATTTAGGACAGAATCATACCAGCCTTTCCAAGAATTTCTGAAGAATATCAAGAGTTTACCACCATGTTTGAAGCTGAATCCTTTTCGGCTTAAACAACTGCCAAAGGAGGAGGAAGTGTTCAAAAAATGATCAAGTCTTGTTATACAATTGACTCCAATCACCAATATGACCATAACACCAATAAAGCAAGGTCTACCTCCGAAAGCTTGAGGGGATCCAACCGAACTTCCGCATCCAAATGTATACCCAACCAAGATGCCCACCAACTATCTTTAAATGGCAAGTGCTGCAAAAAGCCCAAGAAGACCAAACTAAACCATAAGAGGTATAGTGGAGATGTAGAGTGTCGACCCCTGGTTTTACTCGCCCTTCCACTATACGGACTTGGAACCGGTATTTGCCTAACTCTTCCACTTGTTTGAAGAGGAAGCCAAACAGTTCAGTCTTATTGTCATCACATAAGGAACTGTTTCCAGCTTTTGGAATTGCTGTTTTTGGGGTACTCTCCCGTGTCCTCTTTTCTCCCTTGCAAGAGAATTGCAGGCTATCTGGTAGGTAGGTATCTGGAAAATGTCAAATCGTTTTACAGCTTTCCAACTTCTTAAAATGTAAGGTACACAATCTGATCGCCATAACTCTAAGAATGTTTTTTGGCATGTTCCATGAAGTCAACATTTTGGACAGCGACGTGACAGCATCATCAAGACTTTTGCATCCACTTCTAGGATCGTGACTTGTACTTACTTTTCAGAATGTAAACACTGCAAGAGATCCAATTCAGAATGCAGGCGTAGATTTCATCTCAAAGTTTGGAAGTTATGGTTGTATCATCTGATTTTCATGGGCAAAAAGTATCAAGTTCTGGCAAGCACATAATCACGAGAAAGATTGCAGTTGCTCTATCTTCCATGTGGCTATTTGCTTCTTGGATTGTTGTTTGGGAGTTTGCTATCTAAAAAGTGGTAGCTTATTCTTCTTTCTTCATGGAAGGGGGGGGGGGGGGGGGGGGCTTTAATGGGCTTGCTAGTCATGCCTCCTCAGCACTTCTTGCATTTCTGGGTGATTTTGCTATTAAATCGTCCAATGCATTGCTTTCTTCTAGAAAAGGATTATCTATATCTCTGATACGAGGAACAAATGAGAGTTCCCGATTTTCGAAAACACTTATGATTTGGAAACTAAACAAATCAACAACCTGTGCTTTATTCTGTGAATGTTTCTGAATTCATGTGTGTCAAAAAAAAGTCAGATGGGTCAGGCTACGGTAACTCCGAAACAAATGCTTTTCAGCTGCCGCATACTGTTCATGGTGGACCTGTATTTGGTTTCACTATCACTCTCTTCCTCTCCTTCACTCTGTAATTCTCTTGGTATCCTTCTGTTCAGCTTATATTCACCCCTCAACGTAGGATCCCTGGGTTCTCTGTTAACCCGAAAGCCCCTCCTGTTTCCCTTAATCATCTCCGTTGTTCTACTGAGCAAGAGTGGCTATCGCAGGCTTAAAAAATATTTGAGGTCGTGTGAACGACAAAACTTCCCTCAGCAAAATTATTCGCCTGAACATTGGATGCTTTAAGTAAGTCGCCAGGTCTCGAATGTGCACGAAGAGCCGTGTAGGATAAGGGACATGGTCTAGGACAATCATCCGCAGCATAAACTTGCCAAGACTTCTACATCAGGTCGAATTTGCCTTCTCATACTGATCAGGCAAAGGACAGAAGGAGGAGGACTAGACTTCCATTATAGTGTTTTGAGCCAGAAATAAAATGAACACTTTTTGACTTGGCCAAATAGGGCCTATATTTTATATATGTAAATATACCGTTACATATTATGTAAATATACTGTTCTGATGCTATCCGCTAGGAAAGCTATGAACAACCGTTCGGAAATAACACCTACTTGCGTGCGATGGCCATCCTCGAGGGAAGATTTTAATAACATATCTCCATGTCTATCTGGAGAACTAAGTAGTTTAAAATTTCATTAAATGATGTAGTTGAAAATCGGCCGCCATCTTGAAAAGCGCCTCATTATCCTTTTCATACTTCAGCCTGGCTGACATGGTCCTGTAATGTATCTGGTAGCGTCTGGTATGAAAATATCCCAACATTAAAGAGAGATTAACATTTAAGCACCTAGAATAGACCCTTTGGATACAATGTATGGATTTTGGCAGGGCCATTTGGAAAAGCGCCCTCTCTGGCCACATGGGTATTCCTGTGATTGGGCACTAGGTCTGAAAAATTGTTAACTTAAAGGCCATGCTACAACTGTGGAACGTTGGACGGCTTGTAAACACAAAGTGCCAATTCGTCACATAATATAGGGCTTAACAAGCTTAACTATAGAGTACGTCTACTTTGCAAACATGGCGTCAAAAAAAGGACCCGGCGTTTCCGTTGATTTTGCGTAAGTGCACTTTGGAAAGTGAATGCAATTTTTTGAGACGTACAAATAACAGGAGATCCTAAAAGTCTTGATGTATAATGGACAGGATGGAAAGGGCCGCTGGTATTTTCAAGGAGGAGTATTTATGACATTTCGAATAATAAACAAAGTTAGCAGAAGGATGTTACTCCACATCCAGTGAGAGGAATAGATTGATACTGCTATGTGATTTCAAGTACCATATTGGAAATAATTAATCTTTTCTCTTCCATGGCCTTCATCTAAAGAACCGGCTTCCACCTACCTTGCATTGATTTGTATTCAACCGTACATGGACTGCATCGGATCTTATGGGATGTACTATAAATATGATGGAACAATTTTACGCAGTAAGTCCTCACAACAATTTTGGACCTTGCACGTAATTTTGTTGAATAACTGTAAGTGCACAGACAACTGGAAAAAAGATGAGTGCTCCTTCGGGCTAAGTACATATCTATTCTTAAAGTGCAGTGCAAATTGCATTGGATCCATACTTTATTCGTCATCATAACGCTTGCTGCGTAGAGTATCTGTAAGCTGACCTTTTTAATATTTTTATTAGTATAATTAATACAATTTATTCACATGTGTTCATGTAGTCCGTTTCGATCACTTAACACCCCCTTTCAATTTTTTCCCCGCTTTGCTAAAACCCTCTTTCTGGTACCACATTTTAATAATTTGGTCCATTGACTTTGACGCCTCCTTTTCAATGCAAACACAAACATCCATCGGAGCAGGTAGTACAGGGTGATCCCAAATGGATGAATGGGGGTGGCACAAAAAATTAAAATTATTGAGTGATTAGCAGATTATTTTTGTATATTTTGGTGGCCACTTTGCATTTTTGTTGTTTCTTTTAACATTGTTGAAATGCTAATGGTTTCTCATCTGGCGTCGGATTCAGATCGCAGGAATCTGAATATTGGAATATTTTAAAAGTTGTTGCTTTAAAAAACACTTTGGTATCAACACACGCTCTTTTTTTCCAAAATACGTTTTCAGCAAAGTGGCACTTTGCAGTATTCAAAGGTATCACTATGAGCTTTAAATCTCAATTCCCTGGCACAGTTCAATAGGTTTTAATTTACAGTGTATTGAGCACAAGTACAAGCCCTGGATTTTTAGTATGATTCATGTAGGGGTCATGACTATATCCCCGAAAGGTTTTTGATCCGAAAGTTATTGGTCGAAGGCAGCATTTGATCCGAATGTAATATATTCCGAAGTGTTTTAAATCCCGAAGTGTCGTTTTCTTTGGGTCTCCGAATGGGTCGTTTCTCCGAATGGCGATTTGTTGTCCGAAGGGGCATTTTGTTCGAAGGGGCATTGATCCGAAATAAGTAATCTGTCTTTTCTGCCGAAAGATTTTTACTCCGAGGGGCGTTTGTCCGAAACGCATTTTAAAGGGGTTTTTTTCACAATTGCATCTGTTTTCATCCACATGCGGACGTGTGTGTCATTTTTTTTCCGAAAATTGGTTCTACTGGAATGTAATTGTTTCTTCGGCAATTGATTCGTTCTCCATTTCGTGTGCCCGGTTACTGTTATTGGTTTTGATACATCGTGCCTACAGCTTTGGTATAATAATCTAAATACCGAGTAGTTTCCTGCTTCGGAACATTCGGTTGTTGGGATCAGGTTCAAGAAATTATTGATGCAGTTTTTTCAGTTTCCTTCCAAATAAAATGCCTCGCGGATCAGGCGGGGATGAGAACCAGTGTTACGGGAACATTCAATCAATGAGCATATTAGACGGGGGCCATATCACAGGGGTGGGGTGTTGGGGGGGTGGGGGGGGGGGGGTGGGGGGGGGGTGTCCACAATATTCACAT
>JAMKCH010036269.1:0-25883 GCA_023653785.1 Ophioderma brevispina
GCCCTTGGTTGTGTTCATCACAGTTGACAGAAAGAATGGGGTCATGAATCACTGTCCTTAGTGTAAAAGCATGGTTGTTTTTTAGACGCATTCATCTCCTGCATTCCCAGTATAAGGGGTGCCCCAATAGACAATCGGTAATGATTCTGCATCTCCTACTGAAAGTGACTCATACCAGCATAAACCGTATTGCCTTCAAAATCCTCCAGTTCTATGTGAAAATCCAAGTCCCGTGCTTTGTTAGTCGGCAATTTTCTGGAGACCAAGCCAGTGTTCACACCTTGATGCTCCCAAAACCCTCTGCATAAGCATCCCACCCAAGGTAAAAATCTACTGACCCATCAAAGCGTTTCTGAAAACAGTCCAAGGCCTTCATTCGTCTGTCACAGTAAACATGGAAAGATCCCAAGCATCTGTAGCGTTAATTAGATACATCCCGAGCATAAGCTCCAGAAGCTCCCGTCCCGCTCTCTGCAGCAATATCTGAGCAATCGCGTGGTGGTAGGGCCTGTTGCAGCAATATCTTGTTTGTGCATTGGTTTTTGCTGACCACGTTAGCGGTTGTGATTCTCTAGCTTTGTGTCTGATCTGAGAAGACTGGCCCCTGAATTCAAGTGTTTTCCATCTATTCTGGCTTACCCGTCAGGATCTAACTGTTAGCCATTGCATGTAACAGACTAATGCTTCATTGTGGTCTGCTTCGTTGCTTTACCGTCATCGCTCTATATTGTTTTGCTGTTGATTCTCCAGCAAAGTAACCACCCTGGTCCTGTTTTCTCCTGCTGATCTCGCAAAAACATACGATTTCTGACAGGACCATACAACCCAGTTGCCGTTGTCAGTTTTTAATTTTGAAGTAGAAGATTGGTAAAAGTCTGCAAATCCCTCTTGATTCTCACATCTTGCAATTCGTATGAAAGATTCGAGGTAGCAGTGACATTTTCCAGAAGAGTGGCGATATGAGGAAGTTGAATTGATATGGCTGCTAGTTGGATTTTGACACCATATAGAGTACCACAATGGCAGATAAACGAGCACAAACTTGACAGAGAAATGGCCCATTGATGAAGATGAACAAATTCACGCAATTGTCAGCGGAACCTTTATTGTACAAGTATGCTTACAATTATATTGTCAATGCATGGCTCAATTTTATGGCAAGTAAAATGGCATGTTGCCATAAGAAGGCTACAAGTTCGCCTTGTTTAAAATTTATTTTTGTGACATTTATATCCAAGTAGTTTCGGGACTGTATATCACTCTAAGGAAATCAATGAACCAAAAATGGTTCTAAAAGTTGTACTCTCAGGAGAACCTAAAAGGTTCTTTAAAGAACAAAAAATAAAGTTCTCCAAAATAGTTGATACAAAACATTTTTGGTTCTATCAAGATCTTTTTTGGTTCTTCCAATTTGGCAAGACCTTTTATGAGGTTCAAGACCAGAGGTTCTTTATAGAACCTTTAAAAAGTCAGGGACACTGAAGAAACCAAAAAACGGTTCTTGATAGAACCAAAAATGGTTCGGTATCATGTTTTCGAACCCTTTTTAGTTCTTGAAAAGAACCTTTAAAAGGTTACTTGAGCCGGACCAACTTCAGAACCAGTTTTCTTAGAGTGTTAATTGAATAATCCACTCTCGATTTAATGTTTATCAAGATGGCAAATTTGGCCAACATCCAGTCAATTCAGTTTTATGTTGACATTTGGCAAGATTTAATTAGCCATAATATATGGGAGAGGAAGTTTACTCATGAACAAACTTTAAAGGTTTGACTTACGACTGGGCCACCTTGTCCGATTTCGGGGGGGGGAAGCGGAAACCCCTCTCCTAAGCCATGTCAAGGCAATGTGGATCCGAGGTCATGTTGTCCAGTTGCCTCTCCAGGGTCCACCAAATGATCGATGGAAGGATGGGAAGGATATGGCAAAGAGGAAGGACCCCTGCTCGCTATTGAACAATTACTTGCCCAAAAATTCTCTTTATGCCAGTGTGAGCATGGGGGGACGGTTTACCATGTAACAAATGTGGTAACTTTTTTTTTAATGCTATAGTAATCTGATTTTAATGAAACGAAATATCATAAAACAGGATCAAAATATGTAATTCAGATATCTTATATTTATATTACACTCGACCTGCAATTGCTTATTTCATTTTATTTGGCAAGTAAGCATTTTATAATGGTAGATTCGCCCAAAATGTAAATATTTAGTCTGAGGTAGGCAGGTAATCGAAAAAAAATGTGATGTTACATTCTCTGTATTTTTTTCTGTGTTTGCAATTATGAGACTGGTCACTTCGCTTCCAATCATAGCAGGCTTTGCCATATTCATAATTTGCACAACATACTTGAGGAATTCAAACTTACGGGACAAGATTTAGCTTATGCGTAGATTGCGGATTACTTGTCCTCGCACAAAACTGCATCCTCCGTGTTAGGTATGTTCAGATTAGTATTACTTTAAAGGTCTATGCGGGCTTTGCTTCGGACCTCCAGCCTAATGTGCCCTGGAGGCACAGACGTTTCATAATAGAAGTCCATGGATTGCAATGAGGTATTACAATTGATAAAGCAGCGCTGTATGAGTGTGCAGCAGGGCATGACAAAAAAATTTTAGTATCAAAAGAAAATTCATATTATTTTATTATACCCAGTGATTTTAGGCCCCAGAAAAGGTTCCTTTGATGTTACAAACAAGAACGTATCCAAAATTGTGGTCGAGCACATTAATGAAACACGCATAGTCTGGGGCTAATAAGTCGGTACAGTACGTACTATTCCTTCTAATATCCAAACCGATCGATTAAGCTAGAAATGTGTAAATCAGTTGTTTTTGTGATATGCTTCAATTAGAGGGTGAACACATCCTTTGAAAAAAAGGACCAGGATGGGGTCCACCCCTTTAATGTTCAACGCAATTACTTCTCCTGGTGGGGGTTGGCATTTGGTGTTAAGCCTACAGTGGTTTTGTCAACATTATAAATTTGAGCAAAAATGGGAAGTATGGCAAGGAGAGAGAGAACGAGAGAGAGGAGAGAGAGATGGGTACATACCACCCTAAATAGATATAGCAATGGGAGTTTTATATAGGAACGTTATAAAGCCGGGATAAGCCCTGGGGGAAGAAATGCACCAGCAAGCTAACTATTACCAATGGGAGTATTATATAGGAAAGGTTTAACCAAAGAGGTTCTATATAGATCGAGAGGCACACGTTACGTAATCTTTAGAAATACACGTCTCGCATGTTTTCGACCACCCACGAAAACATAGGTACAACAATAGAAAAGCAATGGCTGCCTCGCTCTTCCACATCGGGGGACGCTTTGCATATACACTAATCGGTAGCTGATACAAATTGATGTATGTGTTAGAGGTGGCCAGGTTGAATAATAGTGGCACTGGGCATTGTGCTCAGATACTTTTCTCTTCAAATGCAAATGCGCCTAAGGTGAAAAGATGTATCATTGAGGCTGTTTTATTAAATCACGACGACTGGACGTGTCATTTCTTCCGTTGTGTGGCCATGGCGTTAGACAAAATGTAACCAACCCAATAGCATCAACATCCAACAAACTGAGATTTTGGCGGATTGTTTGTATCGAGATTGACATTATGTGTGTATACAGCACCCAAACTGATAATATTATTATCCCAGTGCAATATTCAAATTGTCAGCGCCCAGTACGGACGAAGGGTTTTTGAATGGGCTCACCCCCTTGGTTTTAACAACGACCCCAAAAATCTTATATTGATGGATTAAAGCTCGAGATAAGCCCGGGGAAGAAATGCACCAGCAAGCTCACTAGTACCAATGGGAGTTATTATAGGGAAGGTTTTTAACAATTGAAAAAATTTATCGTTTGAGGGATAATTTAAACAACTCGGGATAAGCTGGGGAGAATGCACCAGCAAGCTTCACTATACCAATGGGAGTATTATAGGAAAGGTTTTCAAGTACGCCCAAATCGTAACTGGGATGGGATAAAGCTCGGGTAAGCAATGGGGAATCATCAACTCAGCAAGCAAGTAATTAAATATACCAATTGGAAGTTATCTTAGAAAAGGTTTTCAACGATACCAAAATCTAAAAGATGGGTAAAGTGCGGGATAAGCCATGAGAAGAAATTCACCAGCAAGCTCACTATACCAATGGGATGTATTATAGGAAAGGTTTTCAAAAACGACCACCAACATCTTAATTTGATGAAAAATAGCTCAGGATATCATCCCGGGGGATGACTCCATCCGCAAGCCCACTAACTTAATATACAATGGGAGTATTATAATTTCAACTGCACCAAAATCTTATAGTGATGGGATATAAAGGTCAGGATACGCCCCGGGGATGGAACTCCATCAGCAAGCCCACTAACTAATATACCAATGGGAGTTATTATAATTCAACGGCCCAAAATTTATATTTGATGGGTGGGATTAAAGCTCGGGATAAGCCCGGGAAAGAAAGGCACAGACACGCTCACTAAACCAATGGGAGTGTAACTAGAGGAACGGTTTTTCAACGACAAAAAAAATTCTATATTTGATGGAATAAAGCCGGGGATGACGCCTGGGACGAAATGCACCAGAAAAGCTCACATACCATTGGGGGTTATTATAGGGAGGTTTTCAACGAGTCCAAATCTTATATTTGATGGAATAAAGCTCGAGAAAGTGGGTGGTCTAGCGGTAGCAGTTTACCTCGGTGAGCAAAGGCGTCCGTCGGGTTGTCGAATCTCAGTGGGAACCACTCTTGCTGGATTAACTCGAGAACTTAATGGATTTTAATTGTATAACAGCTATGATTAAAACCTGAATACCACTTTCTCCATGGGTCATTTGAAATGGCAAAAGGCCATGAAAGCTTGGCAATTCTTCCATCCTGTGGTGTGTAGGTTTGAAGTTGCATTTTATATGGCGCTGTTTAAGATGCTTCCGTGCATTGTTTAGGCTAGTAATTCTGTGTAAAGTCTCTAGCAATTGGCCTACAAGCCAGGACTTGAGATTAAAATAAAACTGGATTATTTTATAAAGAAATAGCAATACCATAGCGAGAATCATTCTATCAACCACCTAATTGGAGTCTCCAATTCGCCAGTCCTATGCTCCATGCTTCCACTAGCAAGTTCAATATAGTTCTTCAACTCAAGCAGAGACCCCGGGTGCCAATCTGCAAGCTTTTTTTTTTAAATTTCACTTGCTAAGGTTAGTGAACATGAGTTTTAAACCCACAAAACAATTTGAACAAGGCGGTCGCCTAAGTAGCACAACCCTACTGCACCTGACCACAGGGTATTGTGGTGTTATATCTGATAGTAAGGGTCATGGATCCAGTGTGCACAAACAGGACCACCAGGGAGTGTTGTTCACCAATTTATTTACAAAATTTTTTAGAAGTGGTAGCGGGATAGCCCTTCATTTATGGTTTAACCTTTCTCTAGACGTGAGCCTTCATTGCTTACAGGGTCCAGGAACAATGCAAATAGAATTGATGTGGTTTGTGTCAAGTCTAAAGGAGGGATGAGAAAGCTTTCTATTTGGTTTTGGTGATGACATCATTAGGGACTATGATTTTCAGAGAGGAATAGAAAATTCCAGGTGACTGGTGTGAATTATTCATGGATGACTGAAAATCAATAGTGTCACTAATGATGTCACTGGTAGTTATTCTTTTTTGTGGACCCTCCAGTTTATTGGCATGGAATGCCCGTAAGATTTGACTAGGTTTATCATCTCATTTCCTGGGACCTTTAAGCAGTGATTCAAACCTGCAAAACACAATGTTCACAATAATTGAGAAATAAATGTCAATAATATAATACAGTGTGGAAAAAAATGGAAATTGTCGGTTTCTTAGCAAACAGCCTTGATTAATGTACGCGCCAACTATTTTGAAACCGCCTTGTTTTTCCGAAAGTAAGTTTATACACGAGAAAAACTGTTATTCTACTGTTTTAACTGAGTTTTCAGAGGAAAAAAAAAATGAGTTATCGAAAAATCGTTTTAGAAAAAGGCGTTTTTGGAGAGTGATTAAAAACAGTTGTTCATCAATAAAACTAAGTTTACTTTTCAAAGTGAAACACAATGTTATTCATAAACTGAGTTGATCGGAAAGCAATATTTCTGAGAAAAACAATGTTTTGGCACTGATAACTTGCTTCCAATAAATGTGTTTATCAAAACCGAAACAAGTTTTTCAAGCAAGGCCAGTGAATAGGAGCTTGTTTTTAGAGTGTTTTTAACATTTTACGACTCATTTTTTTGCGGCGAGAAAGTGATTACAAAACATTTAATTTGCCGGTTGTGTTGTTTTTTTCCAGTGATAGACACTGCAGAATAACGAACAATTAAATCTTGGTGGATTGATTCCGACTCTTAAGCTGATATTAGAATCCTCTTCTGTTTTGACCCCATGATCGGATCACCTGCCTTTAACGCTGTACGCTTAACTGACATCTAACCTGATAGGCCTCATCAAATAATGACCACTAGCCTACAAATAATAGATATGTTCTGATGAATGACCAAAACTGTTTTGTTGTAAATTAGAGGCAACAAAGCTTTTCATTTTCGGGATTGTTTCGAGCTGAAAGTGCACAAAAATAACTGATTTGATTAACAATTTCCTCCAAAAGCTATCAAAATGAGCTGAAGAAATATTTGAAAAGTGGAAATCCATGGAGCTTGGAAGGAAATTAACGAATGACAATTTAAAACTTTATTCCACACTTTGATGGCGTGGATGCAGTGGTCTGTTGGCCAGTATATTTCGTGGCCAGTATCCTCCTGGAATGGACATGTGTGAAATGCGCCACCTGTGATCAAAACAGGTACTGGCAGCTGTGTTGGGACTTTATGAACCATAGAGGCAGTGTGTCAATAGTGTATACATACCCAGCCTGTACATACCCTGAGTCAGGGAATATATTTGAGGAATTTTAGGGTAGATTGCAAACTGTATGTGTTTCTTCTGCCAGGCCGAAGATTAATCCTGAATTGATCAAACCCTCATGCCGTGGCTGTAGGTCTTATGTGTGTAAAAGCCCATTATTGTTTACCCTTCTAGCTGTGTTACTGATACGGTCTGTTGAGTTCAAGAGTCTTCATATTTCCATGCATGGCAATGGGGGTCAGTGATATACATACCAATGCACCACTAGTGAATAGTGACATTCCCTGCACTATATGAAGACCTAGTTCCTAACCTAAAGGTAGCTATATAACAGTTTTCTGATTGGTGGGGTCAGATTGCAAAATATAGCCAATTATATCCAAACAATACTTTCCAAGCGTTCTAATTACAATGTGGTGACAGAATTCATTGTTGTATTGTATATTTTACACTGCTAGCATTGGAGCTATTGCATAGCAGATAAATTCATGAGTGGTAAACAAGCACAACTTTTGTACAGCAATGTATGAAGGTAATTATACACAATAAGTGATTTGGCCTTGCACGATGATAATAAGTCCCTATTAAAGGAAAGTATGTAAAACGTGAAGCTTGGTGTTCCATGCAATGTGATTCTACTTCAAAATAATAACCCGGAAGTATGTAAAACTGAAGCTGGGTGTTCCATGCAATGTGATTCTACTTCAAAATACTACCAGAAGATGTTCTCAGAAAAAGTAAATGAAAACGAATTCTTTTGTTCACAATAAAAGGGTGATCATATGATGCTGCCTTGGCATAGTTAGTTATTAAATTATAGTGTTACAAAAACTCAATTGTTGTTTCATTTCACAAATTGGCACAAAAGCAGAAGATTGTCCTTTTTAAGGACTCGTCCTGTTCAACTAAAGTAGTAGGGGGGGTTGATGTGGTGATAATTCAAAAAAAAAAATTGAAACCCCCAGATCAAAAATATGGGAGACTCCTTATTAAACTAGAAAAAAAATCAATTTTACTGAAATCAGACGATTCTAACCCCACTGGACATACCCTCTGAAAGTTTTTGACTAAGGGATCCCAATTCGGAAGCATTGCAATGTTTGAACAATTACATTGGATTGCCATAGCAATAAGTTCTCAAGTTAACACATGATATCACCAAGATTTCAGGATTTTTCGTGATTTCAGAATGCTGTTTAGTTTTACCAAATTGCAATTTTATTCAATTCCAGGCCCATTTGTGGGACATGTTATATTATTTCCAACCAATGGACCGCTGTATTTAGCTTTTTTTGGAATGTTTTAAAAAAATTAGGCATCACAAATGCATTCTTTTAGGAATTAGCAAACCGGAGTGAATGTATTGACAGGTACGAGCAGTATTCACCAGATAAGACACTATGCATATCAAGTAATTTTAGCTTTTGCTGTCTTAATGTATGTGTTAGAAGATAACGTATACAAACTAAAAATTGTACAGCAAACCGATATCGGCTACCAAGAAGGGGGTTTGAGCATGATCTAGGAAAACATAAGGAACTCTTTTCACAACCAAAGAATTCAATTCAAATGATTTAAATCCATGCATAGTGCATATACATTGACGTGATTGTTAAAGAATACAGCATACAGCATTAGATTACTACTTAAGCTTTTTAGAAATACAATGCCAATACAATAGGTGCACACAATCATTATATCAGTAAATCTTGAATATGAGATAATGGACAGGACCTACAGCTGTCATTTACACGGCTCTTATAGTAAAGCAAAGTAATAAACAATACACTTCATCCAAACGAGTTAACTGGTTGTTTTTTGTCAATATTGCGTTTTCATCCGTTCAATATTGGGACAAAACAGGGGCCTTGAAATTGGGCCGCCTCTGAATGGTTTCACACAAACCTCATCGTACTCACTGTGCTCACTGCAACTACTCACGTGAACAGCACCCAGGGCTAATTTAACCGTACAGTCTGCTTTCCGCAGGTGTTTAACTCTTTTTAGTGGGACAATCTTTCGGGGGTCTGTCAGGGGGGTGTATTGCATTGACTTTTCGGGGGCGCGGGAAGGGCACGCAACTCACCTTTACCCACTTTGTCCCCCGCACTCTTCTCCCCTTACTCCTCCATTCTGCCCGGCTTGGTGTTGTGTGTTTGTTTTATGTTAGGGGTGTCTCCATATTTTGGGCAGGGGGTAAAATTCATACTTGCACTTTTGTCAATAAAAATAAAAAAGATAAAAAAAATAAAAAAAATAAAAGTTTGATTTTTAATGTATCGTATTTTCTACGTGATATGAAGCACTAGCACTCGTCTCGGCCCAAGATTGGTCGGGGTAGTTGCGAAACGTTGACTGCGAATACGCAACAACAAAGTCTGGTGAATTTCGTTTCAGGTTGATCGCCGTAGTCGGCTATTTTAGTACGCCTAGAGCCATGATTTGATTAGAACTGCCCCGAGTGGATGGCCGTTAACAAAGGCCGCAGTTCATTCCAAGGTTCAAAGCAGCGGTCCTAAAAGAAATTTATTAAAATGCAATACTAGAGCATTACCAGAACCTTTGAAGAATCACTTGCATATTTCCAGACAAAGACCTCATCTCGTGAAGACTCTATATATCTTGAAATATGCTTACCTGTCGCTCATGTTTTTCTTATTCAAGATCTGAGTACAATTTAACCAATCACAGCGACAAGCTCATGTCGAAATCCTCAGTTGGGTTGGGTGAATATTCCCAGTAATACGTGCACCGTCTAGGCCACTCACCAAGTCGTGGAACGAGACTAGCTTTAGCACTTGCATAGTGCCAATACACACACCACCGCCCAAGTTTCGCGGAGAAACCACTTGCGGTTTTTTATGATATAAACCGAATGATGCAATATCCCAAAGCTCTATCGCTACTGGGCTACTATTGTATGGTTAACCATTAAAGAAATGATTTTTATTAGTTCTTCTTCGGGAAGAAAATTGGTTGGAGCGAATTTCATGATAACATGAGAAAAATAAGGTCTTTGATCTGATATAAAATGATATTACCTTCAGGTAATGGGGAGGGTGGTCCATAGCTTCCGCAGCACCTTTAATGCATTTATATTATCAACGATAATAACCATTTTCAGGAGGTCATAACACTGCAAAAACTGGGGTGTTAACTTTAACACCATGGGTGTTTTAAAGTTACTCGCTACTGGAAAATCAAGAGGGGATTGTGTCAACCCACTGGTGTAGAGATTTTACAGCAACACATTCCGGTGTAAAGAAATACCACCATTTTGTGTTATTTTACACCACAGTCGGTGTTAGTTATTTTTTTAAACACCTGCCGTACCAATGACATTACTGTGTAATTAACATTCTCCTGGAATCAGTACGGAACGGGACCACACCCTCCTGGTGTTAATTAACACCAACCATGGTGTTAACATTTATTGTAACGGCTGATATTTTAGTAGAAATTATTGACTTGGTTATTTGGTGTTTCTATCGTAACTGCTTGCTTTCTAAAAATCATCAACAGATACCAAAATGCATACTTAAAATTATGCAGCAACACCGAGCGATGTTAAATCCTAACTTTCAACACCATAAATTAACACCGACAAGCTTGATACCGACATGGTGTTAAAATGTTAACACCCGGTTATTTGCAGTAGTGGTAAATTTCCGGGGGAACGGTTAATGTAAAAGGGATTATTGGAGTATGTTACAAAGTATTCCCTATTCCAATTTGTCACATCCAAGGGATTGAAGAAAGGTATATTGCCCTACCCAGCAACAACGGCTGTGTGTAAATTTTTAACACCTAACTAGTTTGCAGTGTACAAACATTAACTGTTTAAATCAAAATGTCATTTTCTGGTATTAACAATTGAACATAAGCATAACTTCGCAACTATGTGGATCTTAAGGACCTTTTTTACCTCACGTCATATCATCTTGGAAACCAGTAGACAGATTCGTAATCGTTTATCCTCAAATATTTCTTTTCCAATTTTTTACGTCCAAACCAAGGAAGCCTAAAAATTATTTAAAAAAAAATTCAGCAACAAATTTCAATATTATAGAAAAATCCCCGCGCATTTGCCTTCACGTACTGTAAAGAAAGACATTGCTGCAACGTCCACCTAAAACTGAACAAGGAAGTACATTGTGACAAAGATTTTAGCACTGGCACGTAAAGTCAACATATTTTCTGTTGAGAAGACTGCTGCGCTAAAGCATTGTGTGTTGTCACCAAGCAAGACACCAAACCCACAAGAAATTTTAGCACCAAATACGAATAAAGAAGCGTACGTTTTCATGGTCATATTTCATTTTGAAGAGGAAAAAAATCCCACAGTCCCAAATACCTACCCCACTGTTCCGTCGGGCACAATAAAGCCGGGCATGATTGTTGCCTTGTTTTTAATCATCTTTATTTTGTTTTTTATACAATATTGAATATATACCTAGAAATCAAGGATTGGCATTCATGTACAATCTTACGTGCCTGAAAACATTATTTCGTCAAACTTGTTGGAAAGGTTTTGGTTTGATTGAGTTTAAAAGTATCGTTTAAAAATTGATAAAATTAACATTTGAATTAATTATGTAAGGGTATACCTACACTGTAGCATCTGGAATTTTTGTCCCCATTTAAGTGTGTGGGGAAAGTGGCCCCCTGTAACCACGAGAAGATGCCAAGAGGGCAATATACCCAACATACCTTTAAATCAATGTAATTGTATACATTTTTAAAGATACTTTTTAAACTGCAATCAAAACATATAGACTTGTACCTCAATTTTCTTCGCTTTTTGCTGATAAATGTTTGCCCTTTATAACAAATGGGCCTATTTTGTTGTAAATCTTCATAGCGATGCTTTACAAACAGGTCACCATAGACTTTTTTTTACTCCTTGTTACACAGGAACAATGTGTGCTATACTAAACGTTTATTTGGACCATTATTTACAATTTACCCCCCTGGAGAACTCCCCCCCCCCTCCTGTTGGGAAATTGCCCGAACATTTTCCAGAGGGACACGGGGCATAAAAACTTCTAAAATGTCCTTGAAGTCAAATCAATCGTCAAACCTTACTTGCCAAGGAATTAGCCAGGAATTAGAATTTAAGACTTAACTATATCATTGATGCACAGTTTACAGCTTGTCCCGGTAAGATATTCGATCAGCACGACACACGCTTATTTTTCACTGATTACCAATATTAAAAATAGCGAGTTGGGGGGAGGCGGTTTCTAGACCTACCGAGGGCAAAGTTCCATATACTTGAGGTCACCGTAAAGTTGGCCCAGTGGTGGAAGAGAGATGGATTCTGGTCCAAATTGGCGGGATGTAAAAAGGCAATAAAACAGAATGAACAGAAAATAGCAGAATGAACAGAAATCTGTGTATAAAAGACAAAAACAGAATGTACAGCAATATGCAGAGAAGGCAGCAGGTTCTGGTTCTGGGTGAGATACTGCAAACCTCCTCGTGGAGTAACATGCAGCCGCGTTTTGACTGGACAGCATACCATTAAAATTTTGAAGTGGGCATTGGTTAATAAAATAACTTTGCCTAAGTTTGATGTCTGTAAATCCAACACTTGGAGGAACCAAGAGTAGGAGCATCCCCTGACTTTGGTGGAAGATATTTCCCATTCGGCAAAGGATTATTGAACATAGATTAATTTGAAACAGTTCTTTTGTGGCAAGTAATTTATTGAAGGCAGTAGTAACATTGGTTTCCTGTGTAGAGACCCCTTGTCTTTGCTTAACCTGGTAAGAGTCAGTGTCCGTTGCAGCCAATTTGTAACAGACTTGTAGATGAAGTGTCAATCTTTCGGGCTGCTCTACGATATTACACTTTAGTGGGGCCAAAAAAGTTTCACACAGCCGTTTGACCTTCTCCCTGAAACGACGTCATTTATCAAATTTGATGACCAAAAAAACAGTCGAGAAATCAGTTTAAAGATTTTTTAAATATTCTTTGTTTTTTTTTTTTTTTTTTTAAGATTTTTTAGTTTTTTAAATTTTGTATCACATGATAGCTTAGGGTTTCTTCCTCTTCTTTCCATTGGTATCCCAAATTAATCCCACCATTCTCATTAATGCTCGAGGAAATTAAAAATGACTGGATAATAGGGTAATAGTAAACAATGTGCACTAAACTCTCCTGAGTCATGAAACTAGTCCATATCCCATTAAAAACAGCAAAAAACCGTGTTGTAATCGGATAGTCCTAAAACTTTTGGTGAAAAAACACATTTTTCCCCTATTCTAACAACTGTGTACTATGGAAATGGGGGGCAGTTGTGCTGACCTTTATAAACTTCAGCTGAGTAATTCTTCTAGGCATATTTGGCACTCTCGTATTGGTAGCAATAGAAAGAAGAGACCATCGCTATCCATTGGTAACAAAATCAAGTGTCTGTGGGATTTCCTGTGTTGTATGAGGCATTTTGTTAATTTTCTCCTTCCGCCGGATTTTCTCATTGAACACAAATGTCATTTTTTAAATGTCGTCATAATGACGTCATTTCAGGGAGCAGATTACTATTGTGTGATTTTTTGCACATTAAATGGGTAACATGGCATAACATTTAACTTTTTGTAACAGTTAAGGAGCCTAACTTTTTCCATAAGTTGGTGCTTTGTGAGGAGGACCTTATTTAGTTTGACTGTTTATTTCTAATATTTTTTGTCACTCTTAAGGAGGATTGGAAGAAATACATATTTTTTTTTTTTGGCGGTTTTTGACGACCCAGGTTTTACCGCCAGTATTTTATTTACTTGCCATCATACACTTGCTTCTATATATCATATTTCACAATCACTTTTACATAGAACGTTTTTCATTACAAAATATAAACCGGATTTTTGTATTTATATACACCTCACACACCTTCACTTTATCATGCATACTTATTTCATTCATGAATAGGCAATGTCAAACACGTAATAATAATAATGATTATAATGTCTATAATATTGTAGAATATAAGATAGAATTTTATGCAGCTAAAAAAAGTACACAAATTACATTCCTTTTTCAAGACCGAATTTTTCATAGGATATATTTTTCTAGTTTGTAATAGTTTTCAATTTTCCCTTTGAAACAATAAATGCCATAGGGATATTTGAGGCATCTATTACCAATGGTCAACAGATTAAATCATAATTTGCATATTTTTTAAATAACACCCAAGAGAATATGATATTTCTTTCGAGTAACTGAGACACTCACGCTGACTTAAAAACAGTTTTGTAATTGAGACCTAATAATCTTATCCTTCTTACATTCTGCTAATAATGTGTTAATTATCTCACCTCTTCCTACAACCAAGTACAATATATTAATCATTCCGTCGCCCTATATTGGTAACATAAAGAATTAAACTTAGTAGTTAAAAGTTATTGAGGACCCTGTTGTGTAAACATCTCAGTTTTGGTGTCCATTGTAACATCTAAAGTGACCAAACAGAATGTTTTCCCAATCATGTACTGAAAACAAACCTCACGTTTTAATTTTAATTCAAGTTTGTTTCGATTTGGTTCATTGAATGCTGTAAGAGAATTACAGAGAGACTTGCATCCTCTCTTCTCAAAATAAAACGCTTAATTAATACATGGAAATTGTACTTTGATAATATAGACTCTTCGTTTGAAAAAGGTGTTTAAAAACATTTTCTTGATTGCAACGAAGTATTCTGTTTTATATTCCAGAAATTTGTCCGTAGTTAATACTTCTCTCTCAGTTCTATTAAGTCATAAACGACCCGCATGCCGTACCAGATAAGACTACATATAAAATTCCTACTTGCGTATGAGCAGCAGCTAAATGTTTGTAGAGTCGGAAGCCAGCTATCTGTTGATTGGTTGGGGTTGAGAAATCTATGTCCGCCGGTGGCCGAAATGTGGGCCACTCATTGAGAATGTGTCCGCAGCTTGATGGAGAACCACACTGGCAGGCTGGCGATGGCAGAAGCCCCCCATCAGGTGCATATTGCTGTTGAAGGACCGACTCCTGTGCGAATCCGGTTTTTAAGGTGACCACATTCCTTGCGGGGAGATTGCTCCAGGTGGTATTCCTGCTTAGGTGTAATAGGGAGTTATCTGGTCTTGGAGTATCAAGCCGGCAGTATTAAGGTCTGTTAAGATGTTGAATGGGGAATGGAGAGTTTAGCAGCGTCTGGTTGGTTCGCGTGTCGGCAGAACGGGCGGCGAGGCGCGCAGTCTCTGTCTACCGAGTTGGTGTGATCTTTGACGGTGTTAGTATGCAGTAGGTGCTTGTTGGCCAGCAGGGCCTTATTCACTATATGCGTGTGGTGTTCTCTCCGATGTACTGCAGGTACATGCCTGAAAGCACTGGTTAGGAATTCAGATGGAGTAGGACGGAGGCAGCAAGTGAGGTTCGCAAGGTCTCGTATTGAGTACAGTGTCCAGATTCTTCTGTGAGAGCGTTGAACCATGTGGGGCGGCATTTCCGCAGTGCTGTAGACGTCAGAAGCCAAGGCAAGTGGTGCGTATGTGTCTTGGGGCTGGCACCCATGAAGAGCAGCAGTCGGCCACAGGAGGTTATTCCTCGAAGATACTTGGCCGCATACGGACCTCGGGTGATGCCGGTTAAGTAAGCTGCCGGTCAAGCTTACTCCCAAGTAGGTTGGTGTATGATTGTATGGCAGAGGCGCTCGTTTGAGGTTGATTTGAAGCGGAGGGGGGAGGCGATGAGCCTCTTTGGTGTTGAAGGTGGTCTGGCTTCGATCAGCTTCAGTCTCCATTTCTTGAGATATGCTGCAAGTAGGGCCTGTCTGTAGTAAAGTGTGCTTTCTAAGTCTGTCCAGTTCCTACTTGTGACATGTTCTGAGATGTTAGTTCCTTTCCACCAATTTTGAAAACAGAATGTTCCCCATATACATGCATAAGATTTTAAACCTTTCCACAGTTTCAGGAAATAGTTTTCTTTGAATGTAATGCAAACACTAGAAGAACTTCCTTCCAAAACAAATTAATGAGTTCTTTGCAGCATTCAGGGTGGACTTCAGGGTGACTCCCGTTATATAGGAAACCATATCTGCATCAATTTGTACCGGTAACCATTCTTTGATCCATGTACATTTTCAAAGCCTCAACGAAAATAGAAAAACATATTTGTCCTATTACGGGTTCTTCTTTCGTGTTCAAACACAGTGGTTATCAAATAGATCTAGTGGAATGGGTACATATGGCTGCTTACCGAATTCCGTAATCCTCCTTGTCTGTGGATTGTTGTTCCAACAGTGGCAGACCAAGGGATGTTACATTGTCTGTGATGCTGTCCCACAACCACAGGTGGTATCCACAGTATTAGTAACAAAATTTGCCCTTCAAAATATTTACTTGCAAAATGCGAACGCCAATATCAAAGAGGTCCAAAAATATATTTAAAAAACGTTCAGCACAATTTTCAAATATATAAAAATAGCCTCGTATTCCCTTCATATGTAGAGAGACTTGCTGACCTAAACGGAACAAGGAGTACATTGTGCAAAGATTTTAACACTGAAATTAAAGGTAACCAGTTTTCTGGTGAGGAAAGGCTGCACGAAAGGATGCATTGTGTGTGTCATCCAAGCGCAAAACAACAGGACAATGCAAACCATCAGGAAATGACAAAAAATATTGGCACTGGAATAAGAATAAAGGAGCGTCGTCATGGTTCATTTTCATGCGAGGTGGGGATAAAATCCCCACGCAGTGCAAATACTTAACCCACACATCGTTATCAAAATATGAACTGGTATTGTATTATATTATCCACTTTATTTTGTTGCTATGGCAATATTGAGTATATACCCAAAGAAAGTCAGGAATAGGGCTTTCAGAGAAATTGTTACGTGTTTAGTTTGGGGCCAATGGTTACTTAAACATTTAAATAAGACCTAACTCTTATCTTCAAAAAATAAAGCTATGTAAGGTTTTATTATGAGTAATGGTTAGTCGCAAACATAATCACATGATTAAACACGTAAATGGACAGGAAACAAACAAGGAATTATGCTGAATTTAATGAACCACTACTTCTACAACATATATAATGCAAAGGCCACTTCAGGTTGAAGAGACATTAGCTATTGTACTAGAGTGACAGATGAACAGAGGAAAGAACAGACCTCATCTTTTTTAGACAGATTTACTTGCAATCTAACCAAAAATGATAAGCTGTAATAATTGTATATTGCGGTGCCACTTTGGACGTAATTATTCAATTCCCATAAAAGATCTGGTCTCCCAGCACACTATGAATTATTCACAAAACGCTACTGCCTTCTGACCAAATCCTTCCCAGATTCATCCCCAACTTCAGGTACCAGGATGCCCCCAACTGGACCAATACATCAACCATGAATATATTAGCATTAAAATAATCTGTTCCTTCAAAGGGCTAAACTTTCATAGTCTTCCTAAAAATATGTCAGATAAGAGAGTCAATCCGGCATGCACATAACCCAACTGACTTCCAGGTCATGGGCCCTTATCTATCATTTCATGTTGACATGATGGGCTTTTAGTATATTTTAAAATTTTAGTGTTGCTTGATTTTTTAAATGGTATAGTTCTTAAAGGGGTATGACCTGATTAAGTATATAAAGTTTTCATCTTGCTTAGAATGGCATCCACCCCAAAAACTCCATCGTAAATGAGAGTGCTAAAAACGTGATTTTGTAATCACCAAGTCTGTGTAAAATGAATGAGTGACGACCAAAATAGCGCACATTTTATAACCATAACTTCAAACCAACATGCTTTAGCCCTCTAAAATTGTCACACGGTAAATGACGTTCGTATTGATTTCGCTTTCTGTTCTCTATTTGCTTTTATCCTTCTGGTCTCTAATTCTTTCTCTTTATTGTTTCTTCTTTGTTTCCTTGTTGGTGTGTTTCTTTCGTCGTTCGTTCTTTCTTGCAGTTTTCTTTTTTCATTGTTTTCCCCTTTTTTTATTTGTTTGTTCTTTTCTTTTTTATTTCTTTTTTTTCTTCTCTTCTTTTCCCCGTGCTGGTTTATGTGTTTAAGTAAAAAAAACACTGATATTGTAGCAATAGTTTCATGTCAAAAATAACCTCATCTTAGATTATCTACATTATAGCATGGACCTATAGACCGTATTCAATAGCCAGCCATGTTGGTGACAAGTAACGCATTCCAGTAATACATACATTCACCTGTCATGATCTCTGTGCAAGCGTAAACAGGGATCATTGGCACGTGAATGTATTGTAGTCCGGAATGTCTGATGTTCTTGTCCACCAACATGTGGTGGCTGACGTCTATTGAATCGGTCTATAGAAAGGACGAACACAAACGCGAAAACACCAATGACCTAATCGATTGCCATTCATCTCGACAAAAAGCTAGGCCACTCGATGTGTATTCAGGTGCATACACCGAGACCGTTTGTGATCTATATCTCTTTGACGCGGTCGATGCAATGACTATGTTTTGAAATCTGTCCACAACCTTTGTATTTGCGCCGGATGTTTGTTACCGCCTGGCTTAGTGGGTTTTTGCAGCTGCATTAACATTCCATTTTTCATTTTTTTTGGCAAGTGTTGACACCAGTAGAGGAAGATTTTTTTTTCAGAAATACGACAAACCCCCATCAAAATCCGTCATTACTTTGTGGAGCTACTACTGTATAAAATAAGCTTGCATTTGGGGTGATTTTGTTACCCGTAATTGTTAAAATATTGTGAAATCATAGAAAAAGTTCCGATCACTTCCGACTGTTGAGAAACGGTGTTATGGAAAGTGCAATGTACCTTGTAACAACGTATAACTTCTGAATTGGTGCCCAAGCGCGCCCAACACGTGAAATTATACCTCGAAAACCCACAAAGTGGTAAAAATGTTTAACTTCCGGTTATGTTGAATTTGGGTGGCTGTTTGATGGCCCGATACCATGTCGAAAACTGATGCCAATGCAGTTTTTATCGAAAATATGCGTGTGATAAGTCCTACTTTATACCTAATTAAGGTATAAATGATAAATTATAGTAAGATTCACAAGCTTGTCACCGCTAGTACTTTTCCGAAGGTATGGCGTTGAATAGGGGCATGTCCAGTAGGTGAAATTAAATCCCACGCAAGATCTATTCACCATGTAGTCTGCTAGCTTCTATAGCAGAAAAAATCAATTCCTCTGCTCAATGAAAGCATTCAGATCAACGTAAGCGCATTTACAGCTACACTGACCATGCTGACTCTCAAAACAGTCTAATTGTATTTGCTTCAAGAGCGAGGTTGACGTAAACTAACGACCTTTGAGCGCCCGCGTTTTGGAAACGAAGGATACCAGGTTATCTTTGCACACTCTATGCAAAAGTCGTAAACATGCCAGGCCAGATTATCTCAAATCTTTCATGAACAGGTGAATCGAACAACTATGCCTCCTCTCCCAACTAATCGACGCTGTCCAAAACTTTTCCTCTGGTGACACGATGGTTGAATCTACTATAATTAACCCACCTCGCTTCCAAGAGGGGGGGGGGCTTTGTTAACCCCACCCCCAGCCGCTCTTCTACTATAACCCTTTCCATTTGATTTTAGTTTCAATAGAGGATTAGCAGGATCCTCTCTTTCCTTTGTTAACAATCAGTATCAACATACTAACATATGGCATAATGACGTCATAATGTTCTACATGATGGGAAATGTTTAAGTGTTAACAATATTGTTTTGACAGTATTTTTGCAATTGATGTTTTCTTCTATATGCAGATATTTTTCATACTTATACGACGTTATTCCGTCAGAGTGACGTCATCATTGGTTTCTACTATTTTGATGCCAATGGAAAAAATAAACTCTAATCTATAACTGCACGTACCAAATGTTCGGATTGGATGTTCAATTAAATAAAATTCAAGGGGGTGGTACCCCCTTCCGGGTGTTGTTACAAAAAATTGATTCAGGTTAACAAGGGTTAATAAGCAATAGTTTAAATGAAAATTAAGGGCATGCAATGGGGACGGTTTCCATAGTTCAGAACAAAAATTTTCCCTGATCTTCAATTTTCCTCTTTGCAATCTTGCATTTAACACTCATGCAAAGTTGAGTTGAGGCGGTCTGAATTTTTCCCTTTCCGAGTAAGCGATTGGCCAGTCACCCTTCCTGCTGAGAGGGTGATTATCGCATTTCCTAGCCGTAAAGGGATAGATAATGTTGGGATATATTAACAAAAGGCTGCGGCAAACGATGATAGGGTCTTTGAGCTAGTTGTTTGGTGTCTCCTCTCTCTTATGCCATGATTATAGTAATCAAAACCAATTCCTTCACAATCGGCTGTATCCAAAACCCCCAAACTAAACTGGAATTTTTTCTGTTTTTACTGTATTTTGCTCTTCTTGCTTGGCGGACAAGGGAAGTCAGTAAAGAAAAGAAAAGGCGCTCGAAGGGCTTCCAGAAGAAAGAAGTTTCTTTAAAAGTCTGTTGGTTGCTGATCAATAGAGCACAGAAGAGGGATGGAGCGTGATAAGTATGCTGTTATGCAGATTTAATCTTTCTCGTTCTCACGTTTTCCACTTTGATTTTTGCACATTGAAACTGATTTAGTTCACTCGTTATTATTTTGAACTACAAGATGCTCCAAATAAATCGCCCTTTAAACTGTTGTCCGTGTGGGTGTTCGTTCGGTAACTGAACATGCTGTATCATGGATGCCCAGTTTACAGCTGTCCCGATAATTTATTTTCAATCAGCAAACGACACGTTATTTTCGCTGATTACCAATTAAAAACAAAATGGCGAGTTGGGGACGAATATTCGAAAAACTTACCGAGGGCAACGGCCATATTAATACTTGGGTTATTAACACTAAAGTGCCTAAGTGGGGGAAGAGAGACGATTCGCGGCCAAACTGGGCCGTTGGCGGAAAAAGGCAAAGAAAAGCGGATGAGAAGAATTAGCATAATGAGCAGAATCGGCGAATGGCCAGAAAAGTTAGAATGGACAGCTATGCAGAAAATGCAAAGAGCAGAATGCGACATGGCTGACATGGCAGATGGGCTGACATGGCAGAATGGGACAGAAGGGCAGCTGCAATTAGAAGAATAGCGGAGCAGGACAAAAAAGAAAGAAACGGCGGGGTGAGGAAACATTTTGATTTGGACTCAACCAAGATCTTAGCCAATGTTAAATTTTACCTGTATAGTTGGGACCCTGATTGTCAACAGGAAAAATTGCATTGCACACGAATATACATGCAACCCTTTTATACAACGTATACTCTAGCAATGAATTTCTTAAGATACTTGTTGTTCTGTAAGTGCTACTGAGATCTGCTACTTCCCAATATTCCCTACATCGAAGTCGGAAGCGACTTGCACAAATATAGAAGCATGGGCAGGTATAGCAGATGCCAACACCATTGCTCTGTACAGAACACTATGGCCTGCAAGTGAAAAGGCTAACCATCAAATTTATGCAATTAACAAGTCCATCTAAACAAGTACTCTCAAAGATGGAAGTACACAGATGTTATAATAGCCGTGCATTTTCTGATTACACCATTTAAAATATTATTTTCTCAGTTTGATTTGAGAAAGATTTCTTCATGGGACAAGCACTTTGTTTACTATCAAAAGATGAAGGTAATATCCCCTAAGTTGTTTTGTACAGGTGCACCTGTTAAATTGCATAATAAGGGAAGTGGGGGAATTCCCAGATCATGTAACTTAGAAGCCGAGTCACTTGTTTTATGCTTTGAGATCAAACATTGCAATATGGAATTTCCCCCAAGAAGTTATATATGGGAAGTTATGTAATTCAGATGATGCAATTTAATTAATTCCCAATTGGTCACTAAGTAAGTTTGTTTATGCCTTATGATGATGTAATATTATTGTTTAAAGGGGAATCTAAGCTGTGTGAATTAAATCGTACTTGTGACTGAGGACTGGGCCAGCAGTAGTAACCAGAAAGCTATGCAGTAAAGTTATATAGCTAGTTTTAATCTACTATAGGGTAGTGTTGATCTTCCTGTTCCAGGATTTATATATATTGGATGTCCGCCGGAGCTTATAGCTGATCTGTTGCTGTCGTCTTTTAAGCCAGAAGAGGCTCATTTTGGAATCAAAAAGCGATTCCAGTTGGTTGTCCTAAATGAGGACATGGCGACAGACTGGTGGTGGTATATTACCTGGACTTTATTATTGTGTCGTCGAAGGGAAAAGCCGTCGTCGTGTGAATTGCTGGACAAAATTACTTCAGGACTGAGAATATTCCCATGAAATATTTATCCTGAGGAAGTTTAATGTGAACTTATGCGCTGTCATTTTGGAGTCCTTCGCTGTGAGGGACATTCATCGTTGAACTGCAACACTTCTTGTGGACATTAAGTGGACAGTCGTGTTTTACAATTAAGTTAAATCCATAAATTGTGTGTAATTTACTATATATGTATTGTTGTTTGGGGCATACCAACTTCTTGAAACCAATTACACAATATTAAAATATGTGATATTCATATAAAATTTGGATCATTTGTTCACAAGGCTTATTTGTGTGTTTGAAAGGTATTTCTGACCTTTGACGCCACGAGACGTCGTAACAGAATTGGGGGCTAGACCCTTCAGGGAATTGAATTAGATTAAATTGAGCCCTTTGTCAGAACTTACACATTAAAGTGTGAAAAATATTGTAAACATTGTGAATTTTGGCACATACAAATTTGTATGTACTACTTGTAGATTGAGCTTCAGATAATATTGTGTTGTTGAGTACAATCACAATGGAGTTTAATCCAGAAGAGTGCATAGGGCAAAGAACTGGGGAGAAGTTTGATGAGCTGAGGAAGCCTGAGTACAACATCAATTACAAATCATTAAAATCTGTTTATTATATAAAATTGAGATTTGTTTGTGTTTGGCACATTGGTTATTTATGACCTTTGACGGCCCCGAGCGTCATAACAAGGCTACTCTACAGAAATGCATTGGAAGTTAAAAAAGACAAAAGCCGATGGAATGGTCTTAAAATAGTGCATGGGCCAATGTAATTAATGTTTTGGTTTAGTTTTTTCATAATACACTTTGACACCAATGTTTTTCCAATACAGAATACTCATGGAGAATCTAAAAATTGGTGTCATTTTTTAAAAATGTGTTCTGGGTGTTTATAAGGGGAAAATTTGTACAGGGGTAACAATAAAAAGTGTTTAAATTGTTTTGAAATTTATACCAATTGTTCGGTTGCTCATAAGGTTCTAAAAAGTACAGTTTGCCATATTTACGACCTATTGTTTTTTTTTAATTTTTTAGTTTTTAAAATTGGTCATTTTTTATAGAATGATCCGATTTTGTTGAAAGTAATAATATAATAACGGAGCATTATATGCCGCACTCTACAAAGCACACAGAGCATCAAATTATTTACGCCGCCTAAAGAAATCGTCACGATAATTTCGCTTCATTTAGGTGGCTGCTCGAAGACATGCCTTACAAGCGCACAAGCCTATCAGCCGGTAGATCGTAATATTCCCCATAGCAGCTACACAGATTTCGCTTGGGTGGACGAGCCAATTGAGACTAAGTGTCTTGCCAGGGACACAAACACGTGACCATAGTGGGGCTCGAACTCACGATGTTTCACGGTCTATTGATAACGAGTCTGCACTGTTCCGCTAGACAACACGCGCTCTCAAAAACCTGGTTTTAAATCGTTCCATTGGGTAATACGAAATAAGAAAAGGTATATAGATTGTGTTTCACCTTTCAAAGTGAGACTTTTACCGATTATGATAGTGGTATGATCTTAGAACACATTTTTGCCCCTTTATATTTTGACCCCTGTATAACCGCCCCATGCCACTAGAATACATCCAAGAACACATTAAAAAAAGACACCCATGATTTTTGGAATCCTCATAAAATTTTGATTAGCAAAACCTGGTTGCCAAGTTGTATATGAAATTTGCACAAAATACAATTCCACATGTACTAAAGAATTAGAACAGAAAGAACGCCATCTAATCTGAATGAAATTGCTAGAGGTAAGCCGTCTTGGTTACAAAGAGAACCAAAAATTTGATCAAAGACGTGAGTCCTCAAAGAAAAAAGGAAATGTCTCACCGGACTAGTAAAAGTGACGATGATGAAGACATGGTGCGTTACCTTTACGGAGACTGAACGAAACAAGGGTGTGGTTTGAATTGGGAGTCTATATGCAGGTGACACCTCCTGGAAGAAAACCTATTCCATATTGCTGGACGCCAGAGCTGTCTGTCTTTACACATTAACGCAATTTATGATCAACATTCCTCCTCTGCCAACGAAGTGTGAAGTAAGACCAATTAGGACTCTGCCAATTATGTGATCATCGTCATGCCCCCACATTGTTACTTCCACATCCTCAATAATTTGTAGCTACTCATTACAAAGCGAAAGATGACCAACACTGAACGCAGTCTACAAGGCTCTGGACATGTACGTGGATAGAGGGCAAACAAGAAAAAACAAAAAACATCACACGAGCCGCTGAACTCCCCTCTCTACAATAGTTTTCGCACATCCAGCTGATGGTAAACCTATCGAAATCCAGTCTTACCATGCCAAGAAAGGCAGCCAACAAACATTTCGACGAAGGCGAGTGAATGGATATTCCTTCTACTTTCCCAATTGAAGTAGGAAGCCGAGGTTTTATGATACAATCAGTAAACAAGCCCTGGCATATTTGGCATTCCTAAAGAAAAAGAGAAAGGCTATAACAGACACAGCAACCAAAATTGCGACTAGAGCGAGCTATGTCACTGGCTCAGCAGGAAGCTCAAAAGGGCATTCAGACAGATGGGCTACAAGCACTCCAGCAAGATGCGCTGAGGGAAATGAAGGTTGAGCGCCTCACAACAATAGATTTAATCCGCCGAATTCTGGTCCAAAGCCCAGAGACCTAAACCACACTAATACATACAAAGAGATACTACATAAGGTGACAATTTTCCCTACTAAGAACCTTCACAGAGAAGGTACAGGAGTGCTTATCCTAAAGTGGATAAAACTAGGGCTCCGAAGGTGACAGCGCTGTGTTCTACCAAAGGACTATTCCATCCTCCGATAAAAAAAAAACACATCTACAAGTAATCCATATGCCTAGCTAAGCTGCAAATTTAAATCCGCTCTAGAAGAAATCGTTAATTTTGTATTGTCTCTCCGTTAACGGAGATATTCCACTCACTCTATTCATGTTTATTTGATAAAATCGTGTATGTAAATATGCCTTCTACCGCAACCTAACATTATAGATAAGACTATCGCCTCCTCTACCAACCCTACCGCCGCCTGCGTGACTCATAGCTGAGACTATATAAATAATGCTGTCGTGATTAATTTCGACTGACCAGACTACCCATAATCCTTCAAGGGTTTGATCATCGCAATGGAAAAATGCGAAATTTGCTGCAACTTTAACCATTGTTTACAAAAATTCTAGAGGGTGACCCGAAAGATTATGTCACCATTTGATGTAGAATATGTTCTATAGAGAGGACAGTTTTGTTTTGAGGGGGACACCCCTAGGTTTTAATGGCATTTAAATTTTGCTTGCCTCATTTTAATTTGGGTAAGCACGTGGTGTTGTACAGAATTGCCTGCCGATTCCACTCTTTCCTGTTGCCAAGCTTGAATCGTTGTTGTTACACGATTGTAACGTGTACATGCTGTGAATGGTGTATCGTTCAGTATTGCTGTTGTAACACCAATAATGAAACGATAAACCATGTCAAAGGCAGTGTACAGTATTGTGAATTGCGAGATTTCACACCACTAAATACGTGTCCCATTCGTTCCTGTACAAAAGGGCCGAGATGAAAACTCATTTTCTCCTCAATGCGAACAGCTCAACCGTAAAGCTACATCTGCTGAAGGTCATCATATCTCTGACTCAATCAATCATGAAATTAGGTATGTTATCCCCAAAATTTTCGCGCGACGACCGTGAGGACTAGCATGCACCGTGGCCCTGAGGTCAGAGC
>JAMKCH010036270.1:0-15389 GCA_023653785.1 Ophioderma brevispina
CCTAAAACCAAAATGTTTAAAAGTTGAACCACCATGGCAACTCCTCCTAGTACTCTTAGGGTTGGGTCGATCTTTAACATTAGGGCAACCACGGATCGGATCGGTGGATCGGCCGATACGACAACAAAAGTATCGGCCATCGGATCGGCAGAGGAAACCCTGGATCGGTTAATCTCTACACTCATCTACTTTTTAAAGCAGTGCGTATGGGAGCTGGGACAAACTATTATTTGTTTTTTACTAAGAAAATGTTTCCTTCTGATTGTGTTGTTCCAAAAATGTGTGACCACACTAGGATCACACACACTTCTGTGTATGGCCACATGTGTCGTCTCAAGAATTGGCAGAAGGCACATAGGGAATTACCTGGCGTATTCTGTGTGTATGTGTGTTGAATTGGTCCAAAATGTTTAACCATTACAATATTGCGTGCTGTATGGTAAGGTCCTACTATGATGTACTTGGTGGAAATGGAGGTGGCAGAGTTGGGGGGTGACCTGTTGATGACGTCATGTGACCTAGGTGTACCCATATGACCTTTGGCCCCATTCACAAACGCGATGGCATATGACTCTCGTGGTGTGGGGACGGCGATGTATTTTTTGCTTGTAATGTAGGAACTATCGATCAATTAACCTCAGAAGTGGATTTTCTGATGTGTGTTGACTCTTAATATAGGTTGTTACACATTCCAATGAAAATAGCTACTCCGTTTACAATTTTTTACACAAAATAATGGCTTTATATGCTATGCATTAACAGGGAATTCAGAATGTCATAAAAGTGATTATGCATCACAAGGCACAGCTAATCATCCATAATCATCTATAGTAAATGCATAATACCAATACTCGTTCATGAGGTCGGTTGTAGTTTGGTGTGTGGCCTAGGGACGAGTGCACCCCAGAGGAAACTTAATCCGTGCTGTCTGCAGGCTAGCATACCTCATCGCAAGAGAAGATCCCAGTAGCTTCCCAGCAATGCATTGCTTCCATTAGCAGTTTTTTGTACAGGTTGCAGTGAATCGTTAGAGATGAAACCTCCTTAAATGAAAGTTGTGTGATCATACTGTCCTTTCGCTATGTTTCATCACTACGATTCACATCAGTACCTGTACAAAACCTCCATTGGAAGCATGCATTGTGGGAAGTCTACTGAAATCTTCTCTTCCTCATAGCTATGCTGGTGATTCATAAGGAGTCTGTTCCCTAGGTGTGAAGTGTAAGGAGGGTTTTAATACCTGCTATGTGGAATGTGTGTTTTTGAGTCTGTATGTTGTGTATGATCTGCACATATTCTCTCAGCCTTTTGAGGGTTTTGTATGCACTTATTCTTGTTACATAAAAATACAGTACTGTCTTCAGTGCTCCAACCAGTTTTTATCCCCAGGCTGAACAGCCATAGGCCCTGGGATTTTATGGCAGCCCATTCTTTTTGTATGGTGTGTCTGTGGTTGGGTTCCATTTTGGTTAGGTAACCCCCGAGGTTTGACTGGTAAGGTTGCTTTGGGTTAGGTTCTATTTTTTGCATATTAATGCCAGAGCTAGTTTTGTCCAAACAGGTTTTAAACAAACTAGTAATTGGGTCTTGTAAGTTACTTGGTGGGCCAAATCCAAACCTCCGTTTCTGCGGATGGACGACTTTTGACTGTTATTTTTTGTTTGGTATTAAAAAAAGGTAATAAAATAATTAAAAATATTAATTTACATTAATTGAATAGTAACTTGTATCCTTTAATCTGACAAAAAATAAAGTGGTCAGTTAAGTTGTGCTTATGGCAACACGGTGGACGTTATGATTGCGATGGACGGAATTGACCAAAGTGGGTTTCCAAAACTTCTAAACACTTGTTCATTCTTGTCAAAATTAAGGGGAGCTTGATCTCATTATCAGTATACATGTTGAGTTAGATCTCTTGCCTGTAAAAAGTGAAGAACTATTTTTGAGGAAAATTATTCTGATAACTTGAAATAACGTCAAAAGCGATTAGATACAATTGCGAGGACGGAATGCGACAGACGGAAAGATTTTTTTTTGCTGTCGTGCTGGAATTCTGATTTTTGTTATCCATTCCCATTATTTTTGTTTAACAGTTAATTATGCATGTAAGTGAAAATTAAATAAAAAATAACATAGCACACGTCCTTTTTATCTTATTTTTAAACATCCATTTTGTTCACTATTTTTGCATAGACGGAATTGCACTAACGGAATTTTTTTTTCAATTTTAATATGTTGCACAATTTATATTTTTCCTTAATCACCTTTTATTACATCATTTATCATATAAAATATAAAAAATGTGTTTCTGGCAAAAATTTGAGCTTTTTGTGACACATTTGACCTTGAAAACCGTCCGTCGCATTTGTTTCCGTCCGTCACAAGATGGACCATGTTATAGTACCTTCTGTATATCATAGGGGTCTCATTTTCGGGGAATTTGATTCCCGGTACCCGATTTTTTTCCGAGCGAGTACCCGGGTACCCTATATTTCAAATTTTGAAAGTTGATTAAGTATTTAACAAGAATTTACGTTTTTTTTAAACTTGCCATTGCAGTCACACGAAATAGTGGTCTGCAAGTTCCAGGAATTCGGCGGGTCCCGATGTCGATGCCAACTTCACTTGTAATTTTACACTCTAACTGGCTCTACCCGTCAATATTGTAGCAACAAACATGTGCTTTTACTATAAAACGTGAAGTAACTTCCTTCTCAGGCCTAAAGACGTAAAACCTTGGCCAGTTTCAATCGAACGTGTGGGGATGTTATTGTCGTCATGGGCCCACATTTTTTCTGCTCATGAAATTATGTTGCCTGTTTTCTCTAGAGAACCGCCTGCCTCTCAGCCATGTGAGCGTGAAACACACAGTCGCACGTTTCAGATAAATCATGTCGAGTCGTGTTAGCTCGTTGTTGTTTGACCGATTTAAATCATAGCGACCGTTGCAAGGCCTGACGTGTTGTTTTGAGGCTTTATTTTAATTACTTCAGGAAACATTTGAAGGATTTCGTCGCTTGAATGGACACTATTTGCTGCAGATTCAAGTGAGTGAGAGCGAGTTTAGCCAGGTTTAGTTATATCTGGGGGCAAATTTTGGGAATCGGGTAGGGATTTTTATTACCTGGGACCCGAATAGCGGGCGGGAACCAAATTCCCTGGACTCGCCGAGACCCCTAGTATATAATTAAATGTTCCAATTTTTTGAGGAAGGGGTTATCACACTAAAACTGAAGTTTTAGTAATAAAATGTGATGTGATAAATATCTTTTTTGAAAAATAATGATTGTTCCGAAAAACGCGAAAGACGGAATTGACACACTGTTTTTTGAAGTTTTTTCTATTTAGAACACATTTAGATATTTTATTAAAAGTTTATGGATACTAGTCATTCAAGCACTAAACATCCATAAAATTCAATTATCTTACCATCTAATAATTGTAACCTATTTTTAACATCCGTCTTCGCCTCAGAGACGCCATTTTTGGGTCCTTTTATGCCATTTTGGAATATTTGAGAAGGCACATTGGAAAAAAAAAAAATTGTTTTTGAATTTTTTGCCTCAAAGTGTATGCTCTTGAACCATTATGGGGAAAAACTCTTTACAAAACTATAAAATTTTAAAAAATTTTAAGTTACTTGGTTGACCATTTTCGATATGGCCCTGCTGCTAAAAATTGTAAATGCACTTTCGAATGAATCAGATGTAGCTAAATATATTAAAAAGTTCTTTGTGTAAAAAAACTCAACATGAAAAGAAAACACACTAAATGTACATGGTAATTTGGTTGATTTTGGTCAAATATTGGTAAATAAATTAGGTCACTTATAAGATTGGTATTTATTTGCTCTGCTTTGGACACTTCAAAGCTCATCTCCTAACTGCATCTAACCTTTGGCCCCTCTTCATCAGACTTTGTTAATTTATAATGTGACAGAATTATGTTACAACACTTGCATTGTGGCAAAACATGAATGGATATCCGGCCTTTCTTGTGTTTTAAATGCAGTGTGACTAAATGCATTTAGTGCATGGACTTCAAACCCTAAAAGTTGACACCCAGTGATGAAAATTATAACATAACTTTACATGTCTAGATATGATCTATGGATTACTCTAGATCACAAAACTGCCTGATGCAATTGTCAGAAGTGTGTGCGAATTCAGATATGGCCAAAAATAAAAATGGCCGCCATTTTAGTGGAATCTGAACCTATATCATCAATAACTAAGTCATTTATGACCATATACCATACAATTTAAGTGCCAACTATATACTATTATCTATAAAAAATACACCAAAGAGTTCTGAGAGTACAGCACGAATTTTTCATCAACATTAGTAGCCATCTTGAATTTCAAATGGCCGCCAAAAGAGAAATTCAGTCGTACTGAAGATCGCTATTCAATTCTGTAAATGTTGCATTAAGTTTATTAAAGGTATGAAATGACTGAACTTGTGAAACTTCAAAAAATGATTATTAAAATAATTTAGGAACTTGTTTATCTTAAAATGGCAGCCAAAATTCAAGATGGCCACAATTGTAGCAATATCAGAACTACTACCATCAAAAACCCAAGATGGGCGTCATACTTGTGGATTGGGAAAAGAGGATTCATACTTGTAAAGAATTTGAGAAAAGAAATTTGGGAGCTCCCTACACTGCATTATGCTTTGGCACTCTGCATATTTACACCTACCTGTCCCCAAGGTGCTACAAGTCAGAATTGTATGTACAGAATTGAATGGTAAAATATGGCTGGTTCTCTTATGCATTTAGAACTTTTAAAATGTATTTTTAGGAAAAAAAATTGAACTCAATGAATCATTTTTATCTAGATCTTCAAAATTAATTGTTTTTTGTTTGTTTTTAGTATAAATTCACGTTTTTTCCAGTTTATTTCAAACATGTAAATGTTTTTTTTGAGTTGGAACATGTATAAACATGGTGTAGAAAACTAATTTGATTAATCTGGGTAATGCATTTTGCGACAATGGATTCTGGAAAGCTCTCGATATCTGGGGGCGGGGCACTGACATAAGGATTTGGTAGGTACGCATCACATACGACCCTTAATCCCCTATTTCACGCATCTCTAGCTTAAGATTCCCATCAGTTCTTAAGGTTCCCTTTTGGGAAAATATTTGCCTCTAAAGCTATCATTTGGCTAAATTTAGCTTCTAAGCCTGCAAATTTCTAAAAATTCGAGTTTCTGAGACCCTCATTATGCAAATATTATAAGATCATCATACACACATATGAGGGAGACTCGGCGGTGCATAAAATTAAAAACTATGTTATCAATGTCATTCAAAAGACAAATATTGATTTTCATAACTCCAGCGGCAAACGGGTAAAGAATGTTCTGGAATCCATTCTGATATCAGAATCAACATACTCACTTGGTCAACTACAAGTATAAACTTCAAAAATGTATATTTATTATCAACAGTCGCCAATCCTGGCTATCTACTTGGTCACTATAAACATCACTGCGGTCTAACATGAACCGTTTTTCCTCACACTGCTCAAGCAACTTCATACAAAGACCCCCATCACTGTTAGTCACAATATACTCTTCCTAGAAGACTTGTTGAAAATTTAAGTATCTCCTATATAATTAAAATATAATTAGACTTGGCACTGTGCTACTGCATCACATATCTCATTCAACTGATCGTCGGATTTGTAGTATTGGCCAATGAACTTATCCCATAAATAAGTCTAGACCTTCTCTGAACATATAGTGGACTTGTTCTAGAACTTTCTTTCTTCTACAATCTAAAATTTCAAATGCTTAACTGAAACTTTCTGTCTTACTAACTCGTTATCCCTTTTTTACAAAGTATGATCCAGCATGTTGTGTTTGTTAGATCTAGGAGCACTTTTCCTTCCCCTGTAACCAAGGCAGGGTCTGCCTCGTGATTTTGAAAGGGTGGGAACACTGGTTTAGGGAACATGATAATCTCTTTTTCAATGCCCATTTTTGTATAGAGATGGATCAAGTTTTTTATTTGAAAACATTATTGGAAATTATAACAGATTTCCTCATCCGTAAGACCACTTTATAAAACGGTCAACATTTTTGTTTAAAAAAAAATGACCAATCTGTGTTATGTGTCCCCCTACTCTAGACTGATCCATGCCCTTGCCGAAAACAAACTCGAGAAAAAAAAAAAAAAAAAAAATAACATCATCCTCATCCTTGTGGCTAAGGTGTGCACATTCTCATAAACATGTATAAATAAAACAAGTTCTCAGAAAGTCTGCATAGTGTACTTTCCCTCTCGTCCGTGGCGAAAATACTTCTTGCTGAATATACTGACAGTGCTTTGGTGACGCACCTTCACTCCACAAAGATCGTATCAGGACCGCTCAGCAATACCCGATCGGAGGTGGAAAGACAGGGTGAACTGACACTGGGAAAGTGGCATAATCATTTGTGACTTCCAGTAGTTCCTGAGACCCCAGTTGAAGCTGATTATTTCTTAAGATCCCTGGAAAAATGTTTGCCTCATATCTAAAATTTAGGTAGATCCTTTATTTCAGAAGCTGACTCTAGAGACAAAACAGTACATTTACAGCCGCACATGTTTGGGACGAAGGGCCCGCACAGCCACCGCCCCGCCTTAAAAAAATGGATGCCCCTTGGGTTTAATTATTGTGCAATTTGGTCCCGTTTAGACACTTGCTGCAATCAATTCTTGGGCCTGTTGGACAACGTGGGAAATTTGCTCCCACTGGTGTCGATTTCCCTGCCTCTGGGACTGCTAATAGCTAAATTGCTGTTCCATGTGATTCACACCACATTGTGACAGCAACAAACGTGGAGCTTGATATGTGTCAAACTACTTTTATGATTTTAGGCTAGGTGGCAGTGGGTGTGCATCGCCTTATTACATATTCATTGTTAGGCCTATGATGTAGATAGATAGATTGATTCACGAAGAAACTGATCCTCCTGTAGCATTTTTGCAATAGACTATTTGCGCAAAATCCGCCTAATGCCATCTCCTTGTGCCATTTCCATCCGGGAACTATACCAGCCTCAGTCCCGGCTAAAAAAAAACCCCCAATACGGTTAGGAACGTCACGCGAGAATACCAAAAACTTACCTTATCTGTGGACGTTGCACTATAGTTGTGTAATGGTCCGTCCCGGTTGAACAAGTAGTTCACAGTTACGATCGAAAATCTCAACGTTTTTGTCGTGATTTCAACACCAGTGCCTCAATAGTTTTTTGTTCCATAGATTTCTTCTACATTTTGTAAGATTAACTTCACGTGAAAAGGTACTTTGTATTGTAATTTTAGGTCACTTTCGGCGACTCGAACGAACAACAAGTTTTTTTGTAACACTGACCTCTGGTTTACAAGTTTCCCGGATGGGAATGGGCACCGAATGAATGCATTTCCGGGGATTGCGCAAATAGTCTATTGGACTTTCATACCACATTGGCTGCCATTTGAACCAACATAGCCCACTAATTCTATCCCACTAATTATATAATTTAAACTTCAAACTTGGGCATTTTATTCTTATCATTGCATATATGTCAACTTAATTGGATATTTACTGCATCTGTCGCAATGTTTCTGTATTGGCGATTATAACGTATTTACACCCTATGGTTTATTCATTGGCGGCCATTTTGAATTACAAAATAACACCAATTTAACATTTTATGTTATAAATATTAAACCATCAACAAACAAACGTGGCATGATTATTTAACTTGTTTCAATTTAATATTTTAATATTATGTAAATTGGATTTCAAAAACCATAATAATGGTTGTTTACATCAGGAGGTTTGGCGGCCATTTTTGCAAAATCTGTTTTCCTTTCCTCAGCTCGCACACAGCGAACACTTTTCAATTTTTGCATCTTCTTCTGTTACCGAATGTTACCTGCTACCAAATAAAACCATCGAGACAATGTTCTAATTTAATGGGTCATTCAGAAATTAAAGAGCCCCTATTGAAGCTAAAGTCCCCTACACTAATTGATTTTTCTTGCCCATTGCTTGAAATTTTGTGTGAGGCTTGTGTGTGTGACCTTTGAAAGCACACACCCATTCATTGCAGAATCTGTTTGCTATCACTAGAATTACAAACTTATCAAATGCAAAACGTCATTTGTACTTTCAAATTCAGAATACTTAGAATTCTGAATAGCTACCTAAAATATAGTCCAACACTTGGTGGTATGACCAATCCAACTCTTCATTGACATTGCACATGTATATAATAAAATACTGTTAAAGAGCCATTAAACTATATAGTAATCATAATTTAAACCCTGGTTAAACTAATTAATCATAAATGAACCTGGTTAACTATATATCATAATGTAAACCGGGTTAAACTCTCTTATCATAAATGCTAACCTGGTTATTGTTCTATGGTCAGAAGGGAATTCAATGTGGACTTTAAAACCAGGTATACAAGTTCAATGAGTTTTAATAAACAGGAAACTGCCTGAGGTCTACAAGCCTTTTTAAATTCTATAGTGGTCCCATGATTGGCCTCTCTATGTGAATCATAACTGATAAACCTCTGAGTGACCAATCAAAATAGACTGGTCTTTACAAGGTCATGATTGGGGTTATTACAAACATACACATGTACACCATGAATAAGTAATTAAATCCTTGGTAGAGTCCAGAGGATATCCAATTAATTAAAATTATTTGCAACATAATCCATTGATTTACTGTCCATAGAAAGATGACCTAAAGAGTGCAGAGATTTCACTATGGCATGTTTTATTATGATAGAGGGGTCCAAATCGTTTCCCGATTTTAATAAAATTTGTAATTTTGAAGTATCCTTGGTATTTGGGGGCATTTTATACACTAGTTTTTAATTTGAAAGTTTTGATGCAAGACACACTCCAAAAAGTAAATTAGAGCAAGAAAATGTAATTGTTTAAAAAAAAAATCGCCATTTTTTTAGTGCAAACGTCACATATTTTGAATGACACAATTATGTCCATCAAATGTAACATTAGCAACAAACATGAGATTTTTGAGACCAACTTTTTGTGAGGGGAGGATTTGATTTTTTGAATATATATTTGTATTTTTAGTACTTATTCATATCAAAGCAACTTTGTTTTCAGAGAAATTTTTACAACAAAATTCTGTTTTTCTTTCTCCTCAGATGGAAAAAACTGGTAAATTGTGTCCATCAAAAAGTGTAACATCACCCCTCAAAAGTCTCGATCTTAAAACTCTACTTGTTACAAAAGGCAACTCAAATTTCTACCAATTTTTTGTGCTTTTGTGAATTTTCATTGATTTAATTAAAATAGGTAAAAAAATCTGACAAAGTTGTCAAACAAAATGTAGTGGAAAAATGTGTTTTTCTAGATAAGCCAAACACTGGAGACCCCTCTCTCGTGAAACTTGCCCTATAACGGTGTCCCTATAAAATGGCGAAAATTTCTGGTTTTTTTTGCGCTGAAAAGTAAAGTTTTTTATCAAAAATATCCCCTTGTGAAAGGAGTAAGCTGAACAATTATTTGGGGTTTTGAACAAACAGTTTGAATTTATTTCTATCTAAAATACTAATTCAGCCTAAAAAACAGTTTAAGATTTAAATTAAGCATATAGGAAAATCACCTTTTGTTTCACTTCAAAGCATTTCTGTAACAAAGACATTGGAAAGCATCTATTGGGGTCTTATGAAATCACACATAACCAAATCCCGATTCCTCAAACTCTTTCAGCCTGTTTTTTTTTTTTTTTTTTAAAAAATCGGGGGGGGGGCAAATTTGCATAGTTTAGTAAACCATTATCCTTCTCATTTATTGGTTTCATCAATCCATTCCTTTGATTTTCTAATTCTTAGAAACTAAGAGGTTTTTAGCACAAATACAATTGCTGTTTTCGATAAAGTGTGGTGTGTGTGTGTGTGTGTGATGGGGCATGCATGCATGCATCCAGGAAAAAGAAAGTGGATAATTGGGAAGTTCCCGATCTTAGGAGAATTTCCCTTTTTAGAGTTCTAGACGGAATTCAATGGACATAGCTAACCCTTCAAAACAGATGTACTACTGTATACTGATCCTATGTTTCATAAAATTGATTATTGCCAAGATTCTGATTTCTAATTAAAATTTGCACCACCACAGTTAATTATGTATGTATACAATCGTACATGTAAATGAAAGTTCAAAAGCTGGTTGCAATATTGTGAAGAATTTTTCCATGAAGTGACCATACCACTCACAAACTACTAGCCAAATACAGGTTGAAAAAAAAAAATCCCACGATGACCAAAGGTATTTAACTGTAATAGATAGGTAAAAGATAAAACCCTGAGTTAGATCGTGGTGAAACACCTCTCCCTACTCTGGCTCTAATTTTGATTGTACTATGAGTGTATCATGATTTACCAAAAGAATAACTTGACTTTACCATCTTAAATTCACTAGTTTTAATATTACTTATAGATAGCATCAGTATTACCTGCTAATTGGTCACCTTACAGGTTAGCCATGCAATAATCGGCAAAAACAATCAACCCAACCAGCGTAACATTAAAAGTAGATAGAGCTTTCCCGATTCATTTGTACGAATGCAAATATTATGATGCATTGTTTCACTACAATTATAAATAAAGGGTAAGATGTTCATGCTAATGCAAGGATGTGTCTGAGGCAAGTAAAACATGAATAATGGGCGCGGCGAAGCCGAGACCCTTTATTCTAAATTTTTTAACTGCCGATGACACCTTATTTGGGTACAAAACATGGACATCGGTATGCTTTATATTTGTATCTATTGTGTAATACTCAGATATAATAACTGAAAAACTGACAATTTCTTACAAAACGTAGAAGTTTTACAAACTATACAGCGCACCGCCCTTTCTTCTCCGTGTAAATGGTCGCCGTGTGCACCTATAGTAATGGTGACACGCGCCAAAAGATGTTTTTTGGCATCATGCATTAGGGGGCGTAATCACGACCCATTATTGCATGAATAATGGGCAGTAAACTACCCACCAATCAAAGCGCGTGCTTTGACAATGGTCAATAGGGTAATAGAATTCAATTTGGTGCTTTTCTATCAATAACTAGCAAAATGTTACTTTGACATTGAACTTCTCATATAACAGGGCACTAAATTTTCCCAACAAAAAATATCAATGGGAAAGCATAAATCCCAATCTTAACAGAATCTCTCTGGCTGTAAGCAATTTTTTTAACCCTCGCGTGCTATCCACGCGAGGGTTATAGTTATGAACGGACGGGACTTGATGTTGTTATGTTTTTGTTAAATCAGGGCTTACATTTCTTCTTATCGTATGTTGCATGACATTTTGGTAGTGGGTGGGATGGGATCTGAGTCAAACCCCAGAGCCTATCGTCCCAAAATTACGGTTTCATCTGACTTTTGGAGCCATTTTAGGATGCTTAAAAGCAATTGGTTGAGAGTCATCAGCCTCGCAGTCATGCATTTTCTATGTTGTTGCGAAGTCATAGCATTCAAGCCACTGACCTCTACAGGCAACGTATGGTGTCGATGTCCTATTGGTCCTGTTGTATTGAATGACCTCGAACTGAAAGGCCTGGTCCCACTCAGCTGGTGAACTCAGTGATTGTAAATTGACCTAGTCCAAGGTTGGTTCTCTGTTTATAAATCTGGCCAGATGACAGTTATATTTAACTTTCAATTAAGCACACAGTTGGAGTTTCTCCTTGATTACTGTGTAGGGTCCCTTACAGCATACAATTATGGTAACTTTACCATACTTGGTTTCATTTGAAGGTTTTTACTTCAGGTTATTTAATGTTTTTTCCAATCGTTTTCATCTTCTTATGAACTTTTTTAGTTGGTACCCACGCTGGGGAGTATTACTGAACCACAACTTTTGTAGAAAACACTTTTCCTCAATAAACAATTCTGAATCAACTTTTCTCAAACATCCACTATAATATCGCCTTTTGAAGTACAACTATTATTCAATTCAAACTTATTGAGGCATCGTAATTATTACCACAACGAAAATCGACCTCTGGAGAAACTTATGAAGTATAAACATTTATGCAACGAATGGCTACAATTATAAATCAACAAGAAAAAAACTCAATGTAGGTATAATATACACCTACATGTTAAATAAATAGGCTATAATAAACCCAGAACAAAAATCCTTGCAAAGAAAACAAAACAACAACAATATTAAACACTAATTAATGAAAACTGCACTTGCAAACTTTCTACCTGATCGATCCTAGCAAGAGAGGATTGAAACCAGTAGTGCGAATTTATGGCACCTTCTTTGCAGAATTCCGCTCCTTGAAATAATAATTCTCCAAAATAACAACCACAACCACACTCCAAATATATAATTGAATAAAGGGTTCGCATTTAGCTCTGTTACACACCCCGTGGATGGTGTGGTGTTAAGGGGTGGGAGGTGGGGTGGTTATGGGAATGGGAGATAAGGGATTGAGGAATTTGAGGGGAGATGAGTGTTGGGAAGGGGAGAAAGGGTGTTGGGATGTTGGAAAGATGGATGTTGGGAAGAGGAAAGAAGATGGGATTTTGGGAAGGGGCAAGATGGGACGTTGGGCCGGGGGCTGATTGATGTTGGGAAGGACGATGGCACGTTGGAGGGGAAGATGAGGAATTGGGAGGGGGAAGGATGGACCTATTGGGAAGGGGAAGAGGAAATTGGAAGGGGGGAGATAGAGATTTGGAAGGGGGGTAAGGCAACTGGGGGGTGGGAAGGGGAGCAAAAAAATGGGAAGGGGAAAGATGGAAAGGGTGGGAAGGGGAAAGATGGGAGGCGGGGAAGGGAAAGTTGGGGGTTGGGAAGGGGGAGTTGGGTTGGAAAGGGGAAAGTTGGGGGTTGGGAAGGGGGAGGAAAGTTGGGGTTTGGGAAGGGGAAGTTTGGAAGGTTGGGAATGGGGAAGTTGGGGTGGGCCTCTTTTCTCAGGGGGGAAGTTGGGGGTTGGGAGGGGGAGTTGGGGGTTGGGAGGGGGAAGTTGGCGGTTGGGAAGGGGGAAAGTTGGCGGTTGGGAAGGGGGGGAGATGGGGGGTTGGAAGGGGGAGTGGTGTTGGGAAGGGGAAATGGTGTGTGATGGGGACGATGGGGAATGGGAAGTGTCAGATGGGATTGGAAGGGGGAAGAGGGGAATGGGAGCTTAATGCCTATATGATTAGGCAACTGATTTTCCACATTTTTTACATTTTGCAATGGTTGGATACCTACTACAACATAAGCGAGGCATGCATGCATCGTTGATGCTCTCGTTACAAAGCTAAAAAATGTTTTTCTTTTATTGATTTTAATACCAAGAAAAAGAAAGACTATGTGATAAAACGGGGAAGGGGTATATGCAGCCTAGTTTAGTCTATAAGTACAAATCAAGAGGCTTTCACCCCATAATGGAAATGTGTTTTACAATCCAAAACCCATCGTAGATCAACAGGAGGCATGAAAATATTTTTATGAAAAGTGAGCTGGCGCTCATCAATGAGTGTGTGTAAATTGAAATATTTACACCAGCGTCACTGTTAGACTTATTAAGAACTGGATGGAAATCGGTGAAACACTGCTTTTCCATGGTCCATATTTCACAGAAAGCAAACTTAATTGAGTTTTACTTGTATTAAGATTGTTTAAAATTATTAGGTTTATATTCAGTATTATTGACATAATTGTACCTTCTTATATTGTTATCATAATTCCAAAAATTCAGGTATGTGTTTTTTTCATCCCCCGGCTGAAAAGCAGTAGGGATATTGCGAAGATGTGCATGTCCGTATGTGTACGCCAGTTTTTCACGTCTCCTTCGACAAGTTTAGTCTGATTTAAACCAGACTTGGGGTAAGGTGCAGTATGGGCTTCATGTGTGCTGATGTCAAAGGACATAGACCAGGTCAAAGGTCATCTAGGTCATGTTGGTGTGGTATACATGTATGTGGTGTTCCCAATTTGGTAGGTTTTCGTTTTTCATGTTCCTTCAAAAAATAAGTACTGATTTTACACAGACTTGGGATTATGGTTGCAATAGGGGGGTTCCCTCTGTATGGATGATGTCAAAGGTCAGGAACAAAGGTATCTGAGGTCAGTTCCAGACTGCCTCTGCCAGGGGGATGATTGCAAGTTACCTACTGATTTTTATCTGGAGTGGTGCTACTTGGGTGAAGATGAAATGCTGGTACCATTTCTTTTGGATCTTACATGGAGTTCGAACCTCTGACCTTCTGTCACAATTCCATTGCTTTGTCACCCACATGTGCATCATGCCACCGATAAAAATTGAAATATAACATTCTTTTCTTAAAGGTGTTGTTTCGATTATGTGGATTGTGTTCTCTACTTGATATGAGGAGGCCCTGGCACTTGCACATACACCCCATCAAGTACCGTGGGAAACAAAATCGCGGTTTTGATGCGTAGATGCAATAATGCATTGTTGCAAAGGAAGCCCTATTCCATCTTCTAATATGATGGTTAACCACTAAAACGGTGTTTTTTTTGATTTATATTTGGGAACGAAATGGATTTGAGGGCGCAAATTTCAGGATGAGTGAGAATGCGAAAAATATTGCCTTTCTTTCACCTTAAGCGGACAAAAAAGCTCAATCAGGTAAGACGCTCGACTCCAGTGTAGCTCATCCATGCTTGTATAGGCGTGTTCGCGACTGCTGGATCAGTGTCTTGTAATTTCCCTGGACAAGAAATTAACCGCTGGTTGTCTCGATTACCCATGCGATATTTGGGAAGCTGGGTCCCGCTGCGTGGTTTTATCTCGATGTATGTTGACTGAGAAGGGAAAGCGCTGATCCCGATTTGCTGCATCCTGAAATTGATGCACATGGTTTATGGCTATGGTTGGGCCACAGTGATGTGGTTGTGATCAGCGACCATTTGTGAAAGCGCTTAGAGGCCAATAGATAAGGCACTATATAAATCTCTGTATTATTTTATTATCTGATATCAAAATCGATACTACTTCCGGGGTAAATCAGGGGGGGTCCCAAAACGGATCGGAACACGCACCTTTAAGCATTTGTCAAATTTTTCAATGAAATTGTTAGTTGGATGGGGTTTTGTTTAGACCTGCAGCATTGTGATATGTATCTGCGCAGCTCGAAGTAAAATTAGCGAAAGGGCGTAGTTATGTGTTTGCACCAACTTAAATTCAAGCGATACAAAATACAAGCGCATGCCACTGAAAGCGGCTCTTTGTTTTGTGAATCTTGTCACATGAGGGCGAGAAAGAAGTTACGAGCACTAAACCGTCAGCGAGTATAAAAGATCGCACCCCAAACGGCCCTGGTTGGTTGAGAGTTAATATGGTCATACTCGATTGTATTCCTGTAGGTCGGAAATTGCATACTTTCATAAGTGTGGATTATG
>JAMKCH010036271.1:0-14738 GCA_023653785.1 Ophioderma brevispina
AGGGATTCATCTTTTATCTTACTATCCCCCGTGATGTTTGTTTTTGGATGAAAATGAGCGTAAATGTCAATTGACATTACATTAAATAATTTCGCATTAAAAGGGTTTTTTAGCAAGCCAAGGAAAAAAAAACCTGGAAGGGTACCCCAACCGCTTCTTCTTGCCAACACCATCTCATTTTTTGGTTGATTTCTATTCACAATGTCAATGCTCAAAAGTATTTTTTCATTCTTCGCAAAAGCAATTGATCAAACGACTGTCAAGTTCCCCACAAAGCATCGGGATCGTATTCTTGTTTGAAGTTCAAATTGGAGTTTGTCAAGGTGTGTTTAATCTGATTTAGCCTGGGAAGCTCTGGAAGTAGCAATTCCTGATAATGTCAGATATTGGTGTATTTTTTTTTCATTTTTCTGATGCCATATTTACATACCATCACACCATTATCAGAAATTGTAGACGTCATCTTTTCCCTCTTTAGAGATTAGGTAAGGAATAAGATTTTTTAGTTGTCACATTCATTTTGACGTGCTTTGGATATGTTTAACACGTGTAAATAGTTCTTCATTTCCCAGAGTATAATGACCCCAGGTGCTTGGTGCCATGATGAAATACAAGTGTGGTTACCCTCGAAATATTTACTTAATTTTGATTAAAAAACACTGAAGTAAAAACAACTCTTCCTGTTAATTGAGTAAAATTTTAATCACTGGCCACTTTACAGTGTATAATATGTTTTTTTTAATTTTTGACCTTTTTACAAATTTAATTATTTCACATGAATTGGTTTGTTGTGATCTGTTTGGTAATTTAAATCCGCAACCAATTAAATTCAAATGAATATAATTCCAACATCATGGGCGGAGCTTTTCAATTCATATCATCCCATTTGGCCAATTACAGCAAATCAGCAGCGAACACCAAATCTGCAATCCTCAGATCCTCGTTTTCGCAAGTGATATAGTGTATATTTTAATTACTATTTAAATTAATATAAGGGATGGGGCAAACCCTAATATTCCATTGCAAACTGACAAATCTCATGCTATAAAAACGTGCCCTATCTGGGTAGCTTCTATGGAACCATAAAGTACATTCCTAGGGTGGCCCGTTTTTCACAAAAAAAAATCAGCTGCACTGGGGGTGTTACGAGGGGGTTCAAGCTACTATGGGGGTCAAATGTTTAAACTGCTCCAAATCTAATGTAATATAGCTCAAATTATTCCTTAGAGTAGAAAAGTCAATTGATCACAGATGCGTGTGGGTGCTTCCTTTCCAAGATATTTGGGAAAATAGCTAATGTCATTGTTTATTCAAGAAGGTCCAACATCTTGCTTTTTTTTTCAAAAAACTAACTTTTCAAAAATATTAAAAATATTGAATTATACTGAATCAAAATATGCCTTTTCTTTGCATAGGGTTGTCCCTTTAATAGGGAGGGGTGTAATGTCCCCCTCCTCATAAGTCCTACGGGAATTTATTTGAAACCCCTTCCATTTTATCGGGGGATGGCCTATGCCGAAAAAAGAGACGCGCAAACGCGCGGCACCAATTTCCAGAAGCGACCGGAGAGCGCAGAACCTATCTGCAACGCGGGTAAGTTGGTGGCTAGGAAACCACGCTGCACTGAGGCCAGAGTGTCTACAATGCACACCATGATTTTAGTTTACTGCATTTATTTTTCACATCACACCTAAAGAAAACTGACAAGACATGGTCAATTGGTCAAATTTGCTTATATACCAATCACTCTGAACATCACACCTTCGCACAGCTTTTTGATTTCGACCTTTTTCTTATACAAATGGGTTTTTATATACCTATAACTCATTTTGTTATCAATTAAATACATTTGTATTAATGATCGACCATAGCCACAAACATAATGACCTCAATATCAAAATGGCTCCTATACTTCACACTTGCACCAATGTTCACATAAATGTCAGTGCACTTTTCAGATAAAACTGATTTTCCTTTCTCTAATACAATTCCACATCTACATAGTGTCCTAAACAACAGAGGTTTCAAACTGCAATGACTTTTTTATGCACTCCTCCATGGGGAAATGGACAACAATTATAACATATACCACCTTATAACATACCACTATATCATAATTTCCGTATAATGCAGCATTCCTATTTAAAATCACCGATCACAAAACAAATAAATACAATTTCGACAAAACTTACAATTCTGAATACCAACACAAGATAGTGTTAAAACCAGCATTTCAACAATTGCAGAAAATAATTCCAATATCAATGTTCTCCCTCCAACACATGTACTACATCACAACAACTGTAATTCCTGTATACCAACCCCCCACCTTGTTAGTGTTCAACCAGACATCACAGCAATTACAAAAATTAATTTACTAATGGCAACACTCTTTCCCACATTACCATAAGCAAAGAATAGCGTTTTCTTTCCTGTCTCCATTCAAAAAGAGTCCACTCTCACACACACACCCCTCCTTTTCTCTACCACTGTTTACATTTGCAACTCACTCAACATCACAACTCGCCCAAATCCAACCTCTCATAAATAATCATACTCAAACCTGGCAACCGTCCCCCAGGGAGTGCAATGGTTTTGGGGTGTATAATATTATAATAGGGCTGGTTTTTGATATGAGCGTGGTATCGGTTCGCATTGCTACAGAGCGCATATCTCTTTAGCCATGGCGCGTATGTCAAGGGTATTATGTTTGATCTAGATTACTTTTTGCAGGGAAGTTCTAAGAGTTTTTGGAGTTATGCACAGTAATTTAAACAAACATGATTGGATTGTGAACTTCAATATTTTGTTTTTCTTATTTAGCATGATATACTAAATCGTTTGAACAAAGGTTTTTAAGAGATTATGATTTTGGAATGTCACTGGGACCGAGACTGCCATAGTACATCGTAGCAGTTTCAACAACTTAACGTTTGGAAAACCCCAATGCCAAAATCGAGCCGATCGTGTCCTATACCCTCCCTGTACAGAACCAGTGTATAGTCTCACATCTTGATCGATTACGCTGTGACAACAGAGAATACAGAATGCTTGCTGCGTTGCCGTATTGTAAGGTATAAACGGAACGAATGAATAGTTTGGTGGCACGTGTCAGGTACCAGGTTACGTGTCATCTATCAATATCAGTTGCTCTTCGGGGCGACCGTATATATAAATCCGACTATGTTAAATCAAGGGTCTGTACATGACTGACCCATCTCTGCCCAAGGGCTATTATTTTTCCAAAATAAACACCGTTATTATTCTATAACAGTAACATTTACCTTTTCCCTACTGATTCAAAACACGACGTACGATGACGATAATCGGTTGCTTTTTCCAATGTAGGGGATACGTACGTCCATTTTTACCTGAATTGGGGTCCCCCCGAAGCAAATAAAATAAGTAAACCAATTCATGCCAGTGCTGTCATCAAATCTTTATTTTTTCCAAAAAAAATTTGGCTGTTATTTCCCATAATAAAATTCCTTTTTAAGATTCACATCTGTATAATTGTCTTTAATAATTAATATTCAATTGTTCCCCGCTGAATGTGAAAAAGATGGTCCATAAGTCTACAAACTGAAACAAAGTCAGCCGGCTAAATACCCTTACCGTGGGCTGAATGAGCAGACGGATCCCCTGTTAGTTGTAGCAGGCTACAGCCACTTGTGCGCGGCTGCGGGGGTTCTGCTCCAGCGTCTTCTCCAAAATCACTACTAAATGACATACCGCCACGTGTGGCATGTCATCTCCATTTACAACTCCGTCGGACCTATACATAACCCCCTTCGCTATCTTGAGCTTAGTAGGGCCAGTGGCGGGGCAAAGGGGGGGGCATTGCCCCCCCCCCCAAATTTTTTTTCTTGCCCCCCAGTTCGCCCCCCTGGTCGAAAGAAAAATGAAGGATTTTTGGGCACATTTCAGTGATTTGGGGCCAAAAATTCAGCGATTTTGGGCCAAATTGGTGAAAAATTTTCCAAATTTTTTCAATATATTTTGCCCCCCCATAATTTCACTTTTTCCCCCCCAAGATTCACTTATGCCCCCCGTTTGCCCCCCATAAAAAGAGTCTGGTGCGCGCCACTGATTAGGGCCTATAAACACTAACACCCCAATAATTCAAACGCTTTCAAACACACTTCACCTAGTTCGCGCAACATGGCCACAACACACAAGGTCAATGCAGCACTCTGCATAAAATTAAATCCAATAATTTAGGCATAAATGGGAAATTTCATTTTACCTCGATTATTGAAAAAAACTTTACAATATAAAAAAAGAAAAATTAAAAATTTTCAATAAATAATTTGTGTGTTTTGTCACTCTCTTACGCAACACATGCAACCTCACACTTTAATCACAATGCAGCCGCACACTCTCCCCTAACGCTATCCCACACTACCCAAAGCTTAATTACCTGAAACCAAAATTCTCATTATCCCATCCAATAATCATATCACCTCACACCACCTCCACAAAACATCCCAATGTTTCAGCCTACAAACTCGCTGGTCATCTTTAAACTCGCGTAATATACTCATCTCCCCCAGCAACGACTCTAACTCCTACCCACATATTCATGACCAAAAACCTCTAAATCACCAGCAATCCTCAACAACCACACACACATTACTGCAACTCATCACACACCTCACACCACCTATCAACACACTCAACCCAATATCTTAACACATTGGCATACCTCGCAGAAGTTGCAAATGTTGTTAAATATCCTGCACAATTTACAACAACCGATTCCTCATTCAGTACAATCAACGCATGACTTTAAATTTGGATAGAACTATAAACCTGAATCATCACACCTTTTGAAACCACCATTACATTTTAATAAACAACTGCGCGCAACTTAAGTAGATTTGTATAGAACACAACTAGATGTTACAAAACTGGTGATGTTACCATTTGCAATCAAGTTTTGTGCTGCCTGCTGTAATTTACTTGATTTTTCATCCCAATTTAATTACCTCAGAATATATCACAGAATCACACATTTGAATCCTAACGCCTTTAAAATCTCCCCCCCCCCCCCAATCTGATTATCTCCAAAACCCTTCAAATCTCCACCCAATTTTTACACATTGTAGAAGGAAACGTAAGGCGTAACGTTGAGATTATTCAAAACGCAACATTTTTTTGGTAAGTCTGGGGAACGAGGCCGTGGATCACGAATGCCACTTTATATGAATTGCTGGAGTTTACCTATCTCTAAATGTTTACGGGAGAAAAGTTGCAAAAGCGCTTATGTGGACCGGAAATTGAGATACGTTTATGGAAATGAGAGCAAGTCCATCGCTGAACTCAGGAAATTGAATGACATAAAGTGGTCCACGTGTAACTTGCAAGAACGTTTTAATTCAACCGTTGACATTACACTGTTTGTAGTGGAATGTGAATAGTATCCAGTCATGATTTTTTGCAAACCACTTGATTTTATCATTCAAATTGTACGGCGGATGTCTCAAAATTTTCCCTGACTTTTTTTAAGACCACTGTCTTCCATTGACGTTATCTCATTTTGGTCCACCATTGATGACGTTTTCCCTATGGATACATATAAGCAGGCGTGATTCTCCATGTATAAATGGGACCGACGGCTTAAACTTCCCCCTCATTTTCTCATGGTTTCGTTTTTCCCCAAGTCCAAATGAACCATGGGGAGACGGAAATTCCCAGTTTTTAAATCGATCAGGTTTTACAAATCAATCCATAATTAAGTACCATTAAATCCCAGCATTGGGGCTGACGGGGACCTTCTGCACCATAGGCGAATACCCTAAACCAGTGCGCCACGCTCCATCGCCCCCACAAAAACTATAACAACAGAGGTTGTCCCTAGGCATGCTCGTTCCACCGTCATTGTCAATACGGGGGGGGCCGAAGTGATTCGGAAAATGCCAACGAGCCGTCTTAGTCTTTTAATTTTGGAGAAACAACTATTGATCAAACGTTTTCCGCCAAACTGGTAAATCGAAATTGCTTTCAACATGGTTTCCAATAAGAGCGAAGACAAAATATCTACGCATAATCGTTCACCACAGAGTTCATCGACTTCGCTGGGCTAAGGGGCACAGAAGATTACATCTCCGGCTGACGGTATTCAGGAATCGTCAAGGTGGTCGGATCAGTGATGGTATGGGCCGTTATCAATTATCGAGGAAAACGTCAATGGTGGGTCCAGATGGAAACATGAACGTCGTTGTGTACCTAAACATTCTGGAAAACCACTGCCTGCTAATGTAAGAAAGGTTTATGCAAACAATTTTGGCTGCAAGACGACAACGCCACGCCGCACAGGGCCGCGCTGTAGTGAGACAATTCTTGCGGCAGAGAGGGATGGGCTGTTTGGGGGCTAAAGCACCCTCAAAGGTTCCCAGGAAAAAAGAGAAAGGAAGAAATGAGGAAGGAAAAAATAAAAAGAGGAAAGAGGAAAACCTCGAGAGCTTAAGGGGGCTCTGCTCCCCTGGACACCCACCAGGGGCCCTACGGCCGGCCCCTGACCCAACCGTTAGTCTCTCCGCTCGATCCTCTCGCTTCGCTCTCATGGTTCGAACCTCCTTTAGTCCAGCCCCCCTCAATACAATTATCCCTGGGCCACGCCTAGGATACCATGGCTGCTATGCATTGCTCCCTCCCCTGTATGAACTCTATGGACATTGCCTGGCGTGCCAGCGTGGACAGGGAAATCTTTCTCAAACTCTACAGGATTTAGCGCAGGCTCTGACCGATGAGTGGTACGCTCTGCCCATCACACCTTGTGGATGATCACACGAACGTCTTGGACGCCTAATTCATGCCAGGGGTTAACGTACTCGATCATTAGTGACTGGTTTTTGAGACTTTCAATGAGTACTTTGATCATTTATTCGATGCATTTAATCAATCAAATGTGGTTATATGTAAACGACTGATGTGGAAAAATTGTAACAAAATCCTTAAAATCGCTGTTCAACCCCCTTTTCCTTTCAAGGCTCAGGACTCCATTTCCTTACAGGGTTTATTGTTGACTAAGTTCATGTTGATATGTTTTCGGAATAGACTGACCATCATGGCGCTATAACAGATCTAACAACATAAATAACTCACACTGTAAGAATCATTCCATAAAAGTGGTAAAAATATTTATTGCAAACTTTATGAGAATCAGTGTATGTTTATAGCATTATTACAGAGTAACAATGTACTATAAAATACATTGGTAACTATGTCGTACGAAGTCTTAATTACCATTATCTGCAGAAATTTGGGTTTTACTTGTCAATACATTAAGTATTACAAAATTGTGGTTTTAAATTGTGGGAAACGTTCGAGTGACATATACTTGTTTTTACGCAAAAACAATTTTTGTTTGCTTGGCGTTTAATTCACTTGCTAGCGGTCATGAGTTATTAGTATGGCCAAAATTGAGTTGATCGATTGATGGATTGTTTTTTTATGAGGCAATAAAACAATATTAGCACATTTTTTAAGAAGCGCCCCCAGTTTTTCAAAAATTTTGAGATTTTTTACAATACACGTTGCATTGGTAACTGCTAGTAAACTATATACCTCACAATCTATGTGGTCACAAACTGAAGATTTTGTAACTAGAATAATTGCACACACTAATACAACAGAATTGCACCACTTCAGAAAAAAATCCTAATGACAAAATGATTTCAAAGTGTACCAGCGTTTCTCAACCACACATGACGTATGAATGTCAAAGTTGTGTTTTCAAACAAAGGTTATTTGGCCCATGGAATCCTGGAGTGTCGGAATACATTCGATTTGAATGCCAGTTTCCAAAATATGGCGGATAAAAGCTGGCTATCGAAACTTGCCGATTTCACCCCAGAAGGAATACCGAGACCACATGAACGCCAACAATGACTCCCAACTAGCGGTAATGAATTGCACGGGGTTGTTAGGATTTACTCGAATGGTTTACGAGAAAAGTACAGTGCTTGGTGTACCAAAAATAAGATAACGTCAATGATGACAGTGGTCTTTAAAAAAAGTCAGAAAATTTTGAGACATCCCGCCGAACCATTTGAAATGATAATCACGTTGGTTTGCCCAAAGCATGCCTGGCTACGTATCCATTCCACTACAAACAGTGTAATGTCAACTGGTATGAATAAAACGTTCTTTTCAAGTTCCACGTGACCACTTCTTGTCATTCAATTTTCCAGATCCAACAGCGTGGACTTGCTCTCATCTCCATTAAGTACTCATTCACGGTCCACATAAGCGCTGCACTTTTCTCCCTAAACATTTAGAGAAACTCCAGCAATTCATTAAAGGGCATTTCGTGATCCAGAGCCTCGTCCCCCCGACTTACCAAAAATTTGCGATTTTTTATACATCTACAACCGTTACCTTAGTACTTCCATGTGTGCCCCTAATCTAACAGTGCAAATTTCGGCGGTCGCATCTGTAAGAAATCGCAATTTTTTGTAGTATTTTCCCCTGTCCATAACGGGCAGAAATTACGGCACAGTAGCCTATGGGAACCGTTGGAAACCGATGCAATTGCTCATAAATACAAAACCAGCAAGATCGGGATCAGCTCAAATTTGAGATAAGTTTTTCTCAAGGATATCTATGAATCATGAATAAAAACATAAGGTGCTGAAATCACGAACTGCACGCTTTTAAGTGGCTATGTTTGGAGTCATTTGTGGCGTTCTGTGTCTGTATTCGCTGCTGAGTGCAACTCGGCAAGCTATCTATCGCCAGCGCTTTTAATCCGCCATATTTAGGAACTGGCAAAACAAAATCCTAAATATTTTTCCTCTAGGATCTTGGGTATCCCTTTGTTGGAAACACACAACTTTGAAGCATTCAATTCGTCATTTGTTTTAAGAACCAGCTGTACACTTTGAAATCTTTGTGATTATGATTTTTTTTCTGAATGGTGCAATTACTTTTGTACCGTGTGTTATTATCGGGATCCCCGATAATAATTCACGGCTGCTGGAAACGGCTTCCAATTGTGAATCCGTTAAATAAACAGCTTGTACGTGTCTACGCTCATCCATTAGTTGTTTTTAATTGATCAGGCAAGTCAGTTAGAGATTAATTTCTCGATGTGACACTATTCCTCATGGACGGACATAAACGGTAAAGCATTTTCCAGCGCTGCCTAAAGTCCAATCTGGGATCCCCAATCTATTACAAAATCGCTTATCTTGTGATAAATACGCCTTTTTTTAGCATTCCCTCGTCATCGCAGGTAAAAAAAAAAAATAGTTTCCAGACAATTCCCAACGTAAACCTCTGTGCCAAACCATCAAATTGTGAAAATTGGGGGCGCTCTCAAAACCATGTGTCATTATTTTGCTTAATATGAATCTACTGTAGTGAAACCACGGATGATATTTTTTGGGCAAAATCAAGGCTGAAGCTGGTAGATCATGAAATATCTTAAATACAGAGTGTGCCCAAACTGGTGAAACATTCGATAAAAAATATAAAAAAATCATTCCTCCGTGTAATCTCGCTAAAACACACACTTAAAAAAATAGGTAGTCAAATTTTGACCCCCGATGACGGTCCCAACTAACACTAACTACATTTAGATTCAATGTTTGACTACTTTGAAGTCATTGTTCTAATTTGTAGTCATATATAAACCTTGTTAACACTATTCCTATTACTAATTAAGTAACAAAATGACTTCGTATGAGCCAACTTGACTACAAAGCGGTTGGTGTATAGTTACCGTTAACTGGGGTCAAATTTTACTACCTATTTTTATGTGTGTATGTCATATAAATGACGGGCCCTAATTATTTCTTACTATCATTTACTGTTTGCCCCATCCATTTGGGTCCCCAGATCCAGAGATACCGCAATAAATGAAAGGATTAATTTAAGTTTGGGGGGCAACTTTCACCTGGATTTTAATCTTGGTAAGTAGTGAAAGTATTGAAAAGGCCATTGAATTTGGGGCATAACTTTCAAAGAAGTGTGAATCATAATTAACATTGAATGTTTTTAATTTATGGTATATAGTAGTATTTAATTGTAGAAAAGCTGCATTATATCTCAGATTTAGTTTAAATCGTTTACACATTTAAGGCATTGCTTCAAGATGACATGGTCCTCCATCCTGGGAACCCCAACAGCCATAATCACCCCAGAAGATATTACCATTCGTTTTGGGGGTGTTCTCAGCATCAATAGTCTTATTTACGAAACAAGAATACAATAAATTGAAATTATGATATACCAGAGACATTGGATGAGCTTAAATTGAAAAATGACAACAATGAAAGGCAAAGAACAGAACAACTCGAGCAAACACGAAGAACATATATGAACGGCACTCAGAAATCCAAGCACCACAGAAGGAATACATTACACTTGAATTCCATCCTCATTTTAAACCATATCACAAGGATTGATCTGAGTTGGCATCTGTACCCCACTTCCAACAGAGGTATGAATCTTGCAAGATGATCTTCCTAGTAAATGCCTACTGCAATGGTTGTCAACCCGTCATAGGTTTCAACAACAGCTGTCACTTTCTTATGTGGGCCATTTGGAGCGTCCGTACATGGATAACATCATAACACGCGGCCCCGATCACTAACTCGTGCAGTTGAATAATCCTGACACCACCACAAGCCACTACACTGTACTGTGGACACGACAGAAAAGACTTTTTACTTATTCCCAGACGACTTTCCAACACAGAGATGTGGGGTGGCACAACCTGAAATTGGACATGATTTTTTCGTAATTTGCTCTAATTTCCTTTCGTCCAGATTGATCGGGGGAAAAAGTTTTATGTAGCTAAGAAAAAAACTGTTCTCACCCAGCAACCTGTATTACATGTTTCTTCTTGAGGTGTTTTTTCTTTCAAAAATTAATTTATGAATGTTGCACTTTTTTGACACACTCTGATGTATTGCTTACATGGCATTTTGCTCACTTAATAAGGGGACACAAAGCAAAGCTATGTCTCCTGTGTATTAAAATTGGTTGACTACTTTTGAGGGTCCAAAACGCGTGTGACAAAAGGCAGTAAAGTGTGCACGTATTGGGAATAGTTGCTCCCTTTGCATTGGTGAGTGGAAATGAAATTTCTGGTCAACGGTTTCTGGTAGAGGAGCAGTAATTAGAGCTAATAAATTGATATGTTATGGTTTGATCTCTTCCAGGGCCGAAAGGCTTTTTTTTAAGGAAAAGGATGGATTTTAGACGACTTCTGAGGCATGTTATTTAAAGAAATGAAGTACATCTATAAAATTCCGTGTAGAATGTGGACTATTCCGTGTTACTATTATGGAAGGTTATTATATTGATTGATTGAAATATAATGACATGGCGTTAAAGTACTCTTCGCCGCACAATAACGTTTTTCTCTTTAAATTTCACCCTAAAATCATAAATTAGGTTTAGATGAAATGATGAATGATTGATCAACTTCCTTCTCCTTCCCCTCTTGTTAGTGACTGCATGCCCATAGTGAGCTTGGGGTTGCTTGCAAGGATACTAATCGGTTTGGGTTATCATTGTAGAATTATTTGGAGAATATCGGATTCTTGTATTTGAATGATGGGGTCTGAGTACTTAATCATCCTGCGACGGAAACGCCATTCGCTATGATTATCAATTTGTTCCCCTACTATTTTAATGGACTCCGGTGGGGAGTCATGATGATCAGTGTGTGGTAGTTGATCAGTTTCCATTATAAACCCAAATGCAAACTGCATACGACCAATGGGCCAGAGTTTTACTGATGCGATTTATACTCGATCATCTGATTTTGACCCCGTGCCATTCTTGCGGAGGGAAAAAATTCAATGGGCGCAGGGACTTCTGGTAATTAACGTTATTGTGAGCAATGTTAAGGCTGACATATACTATATAGTGCGTTTCCAAACATGAATGAAATTGTATTTAGTGCAGGTGAGTGACGTAAACCATCAACAAAAACACCTGATTAGGAAAAGATCACGTCCAGAGCATAACATCTGCAGCCCGTAGTACCTGGGTGTCCTACGGAGAAATGTCAGCCTGGTATAGAGACGTGAAGGAATGCTTATAAGGCCTTGGTACGACCTAAGTTGGAATACTCAGCAGCAGTGTGGAGCCCCTATTGCTAGTGGACAAAGTGAACTCTATGGAAGCAGTACAACGACAGGCGGCTCGATTGTCACAGCACAGCCAGAGTCACTGAAATGCTACAAGAACTCCATGGGACTCATGCGCACTCGCAGAATTATACATCAGTGCCCATGTTTTATAAAATCAAATTTGGATTGGTGAATATCCATTTCCCAAGTTGTCATTCCATCAAAATCGTCATGGCAACTTCCCTAAAGTACGATACCAAGGTATCCAAGACAGAGTGACTTCCTTTAAACATTCCTACTTTGTGCGCACTATACCAGTTGGAATAGACTACAATGCCTGTGGTATAAAGCAGCTGTAAATCAAAAAGTTAAATGACAGTGCTCTCCCCTTTATTAGGGACTTGAACCATACAACCAACACCAACCCATTAAATTGGACATTTGTTTTACTTGCACGTTATTGCACCTTGTATATATTTTGTTTGGGTACGAGTTTGCACGCCTTCCACAGCACGAGACTTCTTGGATAAGCAAGTTGCTTCTTGGAGTGTAAGATGACAGAGGGAGTTAAATGAATCGGTAGTGTAATCCAAGATAATAACGGTGTGGAACGCGCATTTGATCTTTCATTTTGCACGGTAAAGCCCCTCTCCGACTTATTGGAATAGGGGGACGAACGTATCACGCGAATCGAGTATAAACATGAGATACCCTCTTTCTTCATTCATACATATTGATTTATATAGCCAATAAAACAATTCCCAAGGCGTCTTCCAAAAGCTTATAGTAAACACCAGCCATGGTTTAATGCTGAAGTCAAATTTGCTATTGATGTCGCAAAAGTGCGTTAAATATTTTTTAAAATCGACAAACGAAGAACATTTTAAGAAAATATCAAAGAGCCGCGATGCAAGGCTCGTCGATATTTAAAAATGTAAAAAGGGGTCTCGGAGGCAATATGTATCCAAGTTAAATTCTAGAACTCCTGTAAAAAAGCTTGGGATATGGTTAGGAAAATAACTGGGAAACAGTTGAATAATTCCACTTTTCATCTAGATAAAATCTGCTGTAGTAAATGTACACAGATCAGGAATATTGCCGAGATTTTATTGGCAGAATGAATTTGAACCCAATTCTTCAAGCAATCATTATACTCCAGAGATTTCAAAGATTCCTTCAAATCCTTTCTTGTTGTACTGCTTGATAGTTTCAATAATATATGGGAATCTGGGATGTTTCCAAATGTATGGCGTGAAGCCACAATTATTCTGTTTCGAAACCAGGGAAAGATGCGACGAAGGCAAATACTTATCGTGTCCAATTTCCCTCACCTGCTGTTTAGTAAGACCATGGAAAGGATTATTAATGTCCCTTCTTGTTTTGGTTTTTTAGAAGTAATGGGCTGATATCTAAGTGTCAAATTGGTTTCCGCAGGGTCTAATACTATTGACCAAGTGTTTCGTCTTGATCTTTATTCGTGATGGTTTTGTTAGCGGACATCATGTTGTGTTGTCGGTATTCAAGGGAAGGCCTATGATACTACTTGAAAATATGGTATAATTGAGGAATTTGGCATAATTTAAGGACTACGAGGTAAAATGCCGTTGTTTATTTAAAAATTTTTGCATCGGCGTTTTTTAGGTGTGCGTCTGGGAAGAGTCCTATCAGAATTACATAATCAAGGGATGGGTGTACCGCAGGTGGCATTCTCTCTGTTACACTATTTCTTTTGAAATGGAAATAGTTTGCCAAAATTAATAGTTTGACCTCATCCACTCCATTTCATGATGAAGAGGTGTTTTTTTGTATATGATTCTCCATTATCCGCCACAAATAAATAATGGCCACTTAAAAAGACAAATGCAAAATTTCCTGAACCAGATTCAGCCAGTGCGCAGATTAAAAATGGTTTCCGTTTTTCTAAAACTAAAACTGTTGTATGCATTTTGTCAACAAAAGGTGTCTTTCACCTTGACCCAGAACTCAATTGAATGGTTCCCTTATTCCTGTCGTTTCACAGACTTAAAATTCTTGGGCTTAATATTTGACAGTAATTGACCTCAAAGCTCATATTGCGGAAGAAATTTCAAAGCTCTGAACCTTTTAAAAGTACTTTCAAGATGGACTGGGGTGCAGATCGCTCAGTTTTTGGCTTCGCCTTTATAGATCACTTGTGAGATCAAAATTGGACTATGGGGGGGTTTGCATAGTTTATAGTTCTGCTCGTCATATTTGAAAAAGCTTGAACCTATCCAGAATCAAGGTCTTCGACTTCTTGGGTGCTTTTCCGTACCCTCTCCCTATGCAAAGCTAGTGTGCTAATGAACCTTCCTTTCCATCTATAGTGGGGGCAATTGACCTCAATATTGCTCTAAAACTTAAAAGTAAGCTGATATCCCACCATGAGAGCACTTTTTTCACCTAAAATTTTAATTTTTTTATACTAATAACCTAATTGCTATTCCATCTTTTGGATTTGTATAAAGAAAGTTTTTCACAGGTGGTGTCCAATGCTGATAACATTGCTCATTTGGGCTTTCCCTATTAGTCCTCCTTGGACAAATTTGAACTTGATTTTGACCCATGGCAACTTTACGTCAATATAAGAAGGGTTTAACTGATGATCTTTTTTCAAGCTAAATTTGATGA
>JAMKCH010036272.1:0-14741 GCA_023653785.1 Ophioderma brevispina
TAAACTAGGCAAGAGTAGTGTCTGTGATAACAAAACTGGTTTCAAAACTAGTGTATTGCTGTTATTTGTGTTATTGTCATGACCGACTTTTTATATAAGTTACCCTTCGATAAAAACCCCTTCAATGAAACTGGTGTTACTTACCAACTCCATATAATGACATCCTTTGCCAGGTGTTTGATATCATGTAACAAATATAACCATAAACTAGTAATTCTAACCTGTCATTACTCCACTTTAATCTGGTTCATTTGCTGTCAACGCGTCATTAATTGATATTGGTAATCTTGACAATTGAGCTCATATTTTATACTATGGGCTAATTTTATATAGGGATATTAAGTTTTATGTGTTTGAACAGCTATAGGCTTCAAATTTATTACGTTATACATTGCTTATACATTACGATAATAGTAACATGATATGAGAAGACTATCTGAAATGGACCGGAAAATCGTAAAATACCGGAGATAAAATTTAATATCATTCAAAAGTCACAAGGTAAACTTCAATATTAAATGAAATTGCAGTAATGTGATTTTCTGTGTTATAAATCCATTTATTTTGACTTTTAGATTTATATAAATCTAGTGTTGAAGAATTTTTGAAAATTTGACAATAATCTCCTTTATTGATTATATGTTCACACAAAATCTCACGTGATGTGTAAATAAAAAGGGTTTCAACACTACTACTGTAATCCAGGTATAAATACAAGCTATGCCAATAAGAGACTAAATTCAATGCAATATCCTATACAATGGGAAGATCTTGTTTTCTTGCTCTGCAACAGGTGAATTGGTGTTTGGATTCGTCATATCAGTTGGCACATTGGTATAAATAAATTCATTGCTTAATCCGTAGTTGAAATAATTAAGAAAATGTAACATTAAGTTGACAAAGGCATCATGATATTGTACATTCTCACAAACACAAGTTTAGGGTACCCTTCATTTTTTCCAGGTAAGAGGTACCCTAATGTGTATAAATCCCATAGGAATTGAGAAAAAAAGGTTGTGCTTACAAAACCTGCCATATGTAGTGTATTGTTGATGTGATTCCTTTCATTTTTTCTACACATGAAAGTATGTTAGATGTGTTTTATAAAAAAAAAATCTATGATAATAGTGATTGTATTAAGGTCAATATCATCTTTAATCCTTGCACATTTTTTTTTTATTCACGTAGTATACACACACACACACACACACACCACACACACACACACACATACACACACACACACACACACACACCCTCGCACACACACACACACACACACACAGAAATTTATATATTCAAATAGATCAAGCTTCTAGCTAAAACAGCAAACAAAAAATAAGAAAGTGCAGTCGTTACAAACGTATTCCAATAGGAGAAAGTTTCTGAAATCTAAAAACAAAGATACCAAAGATGAGTTGGTCTCCGCGAGTGCTATTCAAGACCAACAACGTGTTGAAACCTCTGATAATCCACACACCAACGTGGTTAATTTATCTGATCATTCTCTAAGCAACAATGATATCAGTTTGTTAGCCAAGAGTCTTGGATACTGCCAGTTTCTCCCCCAGTTGATCCCTCCAGCTCCAGAAGAAACTCAAAGCAGTGATTAGCCAGGTGGGGCAGAGGTGGGCAGAGGAGTGCCCCATCTGATTTTTTAGGGAAATCGGGAAACACGGATATTTCATGTTAATCAGCCCCTTTTCGGATTCTTTCGCCCTGCTACCGGGATATTTTTGCTTGTGAATCGGGACATTTGTTGCCCTACCGGAGATTGCCCCTCGGAACCACCAGGGCTGCACGCGCCTGCCTCAAAGAGTTCAAAAGACGTATGAGATTGAAATGCTCATTTTTATCCAAAATCCAAAAAACTCTGATTACACACAGATACCCACCCTATACGAAGCAGAAACTTCATTTCAAGAGTACGTGGATGCCGCCTTGTAACCCTGCCTATTTGGAGGTCCTTCCTTGAACCTTTGTCTCAAGTGAATATCATTATAATGTCTATCTAAACCAAAGCGCTGTAAAGACAATCTAACCAGTGGACCTTGGGGAAGTCGGATTTATTTGGCTCACTCGGAAGATGCCCAGTACACATGTATATAGATTTCATGGTGTTAAAGGCTCATGATACGGTCATTTTCTGTCATAACTAACTTGCGAAAACAGTTTTACTGGTAAAAGGCCACAACCCATAAAACGAATCTTATACGTTAACTTCACGAAAAAATTGCGATCAATATGACAATCAGGTCGTGGAAAAGGAAATTTGAGGGTCAAATGTGGTGCGATAATATGATCCAGATCCTGTCAATACGACGTTCGTGTATACGTTGTGTTGCACTGGGCGCCGTAATCTCGTGTGCGGTTGTATACGTTCGTGCTCGGACCGTGTGGAGTCGATAGGCTGTTAGGACACCATAAACATAGATGAGACTAAATTTTAATAACTACGTTCTCAGCATCTAGGGATTGTTGAATGGCGCGAAATTGAATTTCCAAATGCATTTTTCCTTTCTTTTTTCTTCCCTCTTCTCCCAAATTTCTTCTACGAACTAAAAGTGCGCATAACAAAAATTGCTTTTAAATGATGTCTTCATGGCCGTATGGTAAAAATTGAATGAAATCATCAAGCGGTTTTGGAGGAATCAATCAGGCATATTAATGCCATTTTAGGATTTTTTTTTTTCCATAGAGCTCCACAGGAGCTTGGCAACCTCCAATCCCAACTCTATATCGAACAATCGGGCGTCCTTCCCCCTGTGGGGAAAGAAAATCTTTGCGTATTCCGCCAAAATTCTCAGGTTTGTTGTTAAAGGTGCATTTCGGATTTTTTTTCAGCACCTTCTGTTTTATTCATTGATCACTAGATATCCTTGAGAAAAGCTATTTTCAAAATTTGAGCTGATCCCGATCTTGCGGTTTTGTGTTAAGAGCAATTGCCGTTCCCCCGGTCCCATAGGTAACTGTGCTGTAATTTCTGTCTTTACCGTACGAAATACAAATTCGAATTTCATACAGTTGCATGTGACCGAATTTGCACGTAAGATGTGCACACGTGATACTAAGGCCCGGTATCTAAGGCTAACGGTTCAGATCTATAAAATCTCAACATTTTTAGGAAAGTTTGGGGGGGGGGACGAGGCTTGGATCACGAAATGTCCTCTTTAAGCTGGCAGATAGGTGGTAGTCAATTGTAGTCCTCAACCGGGGTCCAAGAGAAGGCGAAAGACAACTCAATGACCCCACATCTTATGCTGGCTTCATATACTGACCCCAGAAAAAAAACAATCGTACGATGTTTTGAAACGATTGCCAGATTTAAACCTCTATGAAACAGATAGTCTTTTAAAAGACAACCATCGCTTAGCGAGGATGTTATACTTATATGTTAGTGTCGAGACTGATATCATAGAACCCTCCCCCCGTCTTAGAGAGATTAATATTTCCAGGCATCAACCATAGCTCAATGCATCAACCTGTATTTTGAACTAAACCACAGTGTGAATGCCACCCCTGTTTATGGTATTTCACAATGTGGAACGTTTTGTGGTAGTTTATCAATCAAATAAGATTCTAATATTTTAACCACAGTCCCATTGCACCAAGATTACAATATTGAAACTTACAGGAAACGGGTTTTAAAACACACTTGTCACTATGAGGCATGAAGTATCCTTGCACATTTCCTAGCTTCATTCACAAGACTGTATTTAGAAACACCCCCGCGTTTTGTTTATAATATATGATACCTAAGAATACACAAGATCAGTTCATGTCAATGCATGTACAGAGTACAACCATTGAACTGTGCCCTTGGTTGATGAGGCATATAGTGTATTTATATCTGGGCATTGTACACATACGGTACGCTCCAGAACCATGGTCAGATCATCCTTTGCGTGTCATGAACTGAGAAGTATGCCACTGTGGATGGTGGGCGGCTGTCATCCAATCAAAATTTTTTGTTTCTAGCTGCTTAGGAAATGTAAATGACTTTTCCTAGTAGGCATATACCATGTCCCTTACTTCTTAAAATACTTGGAACCAGGAGGACTTTGTACTGCTTCATGAGACACTCCACCCAACTCCATATTGCATGGACGTGATATTCTGCCATCTTTGCTTTGCGCACATATCTAGGGAGCTTGCAATTTTGTGGCTTTTATCCACTCCAACTTTAAACCATCTTCGATGGAAAATCAAACAGGTTAGATATCTTGTTTTTACTACCAAACACAGCAGCCGACAACAGTCCCACTGGTTATTGTTTATGACTGCCTTGTTTTCAAATAGAGTCAGTCTCGTCAACAACTTTTAGTAGGCGTCCTACGAAAATTTTTGATATCCGGGTTTAATAATCGAATTTAAAACAAAAATACGTGACGCGTTAAAAGTTTTTCTGTATAACGGTTTCAGGTGGGATAAAAGGACCTTTTGACAAAAAAAATCTCACAGACAAAATCCTACACGGTCTTCCGATTTTTTCTTGGGAAATTCAACTAAATGTCCGTTTTCAAATGGCAAGTAGTGCATGAAACTGATGCTGGTGGTTCCATGGCACATCGGGAGGTTGTTGGCTGCTGTGTTCCAAAAGAGTTGCCAATGCCCCAACCTATATCTTTTGCCTAAAATCCATAAGGCTGACCTTCCTGTCCGTCCATCGTCTCAGTTGCTCGTGTCCTTCAGTTTGTCGATATCCCATCTTAGACCCCTAGTTGAAAACTTCCTCTTTGGAAACAGGATACCACACATTTTCTCAGACGCATTTCTTCTTTGAATAACCAAGTTCCATTTATGACAGGTACCTGCAAAGCTGTTGGTCCCTCGGTTGCTACACTAAATACCCATCAGATTTGCACTATACGAGCACTTTCACAACCCCCCCCCACTGATCATTGAATTCGCCTCATGGAATTGGTTCTCAAAACTTATCACAACTTTAATGGTTAAAGCATTCACTACATTCAACCTCACAGGAACTGAGGTACGCCAATCTGGTTATGGGCAACCTGAAGGAAAACATGCTTGCCTCTGCTCATGTCAAACCCTATCCCAACTCAGGGATCCCACCCCCCACCGCTTCATAGATGGTAGGACTATATTCTTCATATGACTGATTCTGAAGATAATCTGTCGGAATTTCAAACCATCTTAATTCCTTCCATAGCACTATAACCCTCACTTTTGAATCATCCATTCACCTGTTACTTTCCTCGATCGTCACTGATGTCCATTCAGGCTTACTCAAAACCCACTGACTTCAATGTAGCTCTCTTCTAAATCATTCCACCAATGATTTCAAAGGTATTGCTTACAGTCAGGCAACTCCGGGTTAAAAGAATTTGCTCTGAAGATTTCCAGAAGAATCATTACATGGAGATTTTTGAGTCCAACCTCACCAAACGTGGTTATCAGGGCCGTCGCTAGAATTTTGTCAGGGGGGGTGGTGTAAACTGAAAAAAATGTTATTGCTGCAGTAATAGTCCTTGGAAGCGGAGTTAGCGATAAAACATGCAACCTACGGCAATGCGGTTCGGGCCCACTTAGAGGGCCATTAAACAACTTTCCTAATAGACTGCCCATAGACCATTTATTGTTGATCGCACACCTAAGTTCCTTAACACAAGGGCGCAAATCGGAAGCAAACGGGTGGAGTCCAGGGGCCCGATTAGGTGCCCCTGGTGGGATGCAAGGCAGCCAGGAGTCGGAGCCCCGGAAGCTCTTGATTTGGGCTATGCCAGACCACCTTCAAGATGATGGGTAATTCAAGTAATCATTCAAAGAAAAGGCTTTTTCTAAGTTTGCTACTGAAACGTGCCCATTAATAAGCCTAAGCTTGTACTGCCGAGGGGAACTAGCACAAATGTCTTTAAGGGGGGGGGGGCTGAAGCTTCATCTTTTGTGGTGAATTTTTGTAGTTGGACACCTTTTGAGACTTTTAAGTATAGCAAACTTTGAATCTGTTTAAAAAATATTGCTTTTTATTTGGTTCAATCGGATTTGGGTTCCAGAGTTACGGCTTATCATGTCGGAAAAGGTGACGGCAAAATTTAAGCGAACATAATTCTTCTATCCAAATGTAATGCAGTACATTTCTTTTTTGTATTTTATTGTTTTTTAGGGCGTGATATTTTAAAAAATTGCACTCTATATAAAGTATATAGGAAAATAAGCCCGTTTATTATTCATTGACATTGAGATCTACTTGGTAAAAATATTGCTGCACATTTTAGTGAGCTTTTTAAAAGTTTAAAATTTGCATATTTTCAGCATAATTTAAATATTTGTTGTTTTTAGATTAAAATGGATATTTCGGCATGTTGCGATTTGTCGCGTCTTGATATAGTCCGCGCAGATTTTCCTCAGTAACGCAATGTCCTTTTGAGCTGAAATTTGGAAATGGGTCAATGTAGTATATCAGATTTTTAAACAGAGGGAATTATTGATTAAGTAATGGTAACCATGGCAACAATCATTGTTATAACTTTGTTACCAAAAGATGTGTGGGCACTTTTTTGTTATGTTTCGGGTCATTTCTCGCGTATTTAACATTCAGTAAATGTTTGGCTCTGTAAACAGTTTCAAATGATATACTGTTTGATAACATAATACCAAGTTTTGTTTACAATAGGGCAAACGTTACTGAAAAAGACTGTGCGGCGCAGGTCACCCTTAAAAAGCAAATGGCTGCGTTAACCATAGCAACCATTAAAAAAATCGCCTTTTTGATGGTGAAGTTAAATTGTAAACATCAAGTTATATAATTTCACCGCATATGAAGGCCATAGGCTGGTACTTTGGAAAAATTGCCTTTTTGACTTCAGGCTAGCCTCCCCTTAAACGGGTGGGGTGTAGGAGCGGAGCTCCTGCGGGAGCTCCTGGATTTGAGCAATTCAGAACCTTCAATATTGCCACTTTTTGGAGTAATAGTTCCATTCAAAGAAAAAGAGGGAACAGAAAGCTTGCACTAACCAGGGGAAAACACATCGCGACGCCACAATGCCTTTAACTAAACGTGGCGGGGTGCAGGATCAGAGCATCTGCCGCCGGAACGCCAGTAGTCCTATAAGTTTATCATGTTTAGGTGCTGGGGGGCTAGGGAACTGATCCATACAATTTTTTTCTTGACCACTTCAGCTCCCTCGACTGAAAAATCCCCGAACACTGGTAGACCAAATAAAGGGGATGGCCCATCGCTACCCTCGTTGTTTTGCCATGTCGCTGCAGGCTCCGTGGTTTCCTTAATTTATTTTACCCATTTTTAAGCACATTACTGTTGCACATTATAGCAATTCTTGATTACCGAATTTACCGTGGGCTAAACTTGAACAAAACTAGTATAGTGAGTTCAATCTTATGCTTCTGATACCGTTCTCTTTTTGTTTTTTTTTGTCTTCTTCCCCTTTTTTATCTTTCTTTATCTTTCTTTTTTCTTTCTCCCGATCCTCTCCTCACTCTCTTTCTTTCTCATCGCTCTCTCTCTCCCCTTCTCTTTCTCTCTTTTTCCTCTCTTTTTCCTTCTTCTTTTTGAGGATCGCTGGGGGAGTGTTCCACCCCCTCCCCGCCCCCCCCCTGACGACGGCCTGGAAATCACCCACCAACATTGTTTCGCTCGTTGTCCACACAATACATTCCAGATTTTCCCATCTCATATGATCATCAAAATCCCAGCTTCCATTCCTTCACACCGTCACCCATATTGAAGGAAATATTCCCTGAACCACCCCTAATTGCTTTTCATCAAAACAAACGTCCTCGCAATCTTCGAGATCTCCTTGTTTCTGCCAATTGAAAGAGAGCACCACCTCTGATAGTCCATCCCCCAGTGGTTTTTACAACTAATTAGATGCACTTAAAAAATGTGTCCTCCATAGCTTCATTACTAATACTAACCAAATTCACCAGCACAGTCACCATAGAGTCTTTTCCTATCACAAGCAACTCACTTGCAGAGCTCATGGATCTTTGTCTAATCACTCCCTTGCCAAAATTCATCACCCGTACCGTAAGACGACCACCACTCTTTAACTCGATTCACCACACCAGGTCGGAAATTACGCACAACGAAAAGGATTTCACCTCAATAGGGTCTGTGATCCCACAAAAATCCTATTCTTAACACCCACAAACCGTAGACTTATGCTCATTTTACCTACAACGCGTTAGCACTTAGGGAATTTTTCGCATGATCATAAAGGGTTCTTATTGTTCTTAAGTTTTTGGAACACTTTTTTACCCTAAGTACTGACATGTGTTTAGTACAGTGCAGTATAGTACACTGTAAAAAAATTACTGTAAATTTTACAGTAAATCTGGCACAATTCTGCAACCAATTACCGTAAAATCTTTACAGTTATACTGTAAAAATTAATTTAATCAAAACGCTTAAAAACAACTATATGGAGGGGCCTAATGTTCTCCAAGAGTGATTTTATGAAGTTTCCAGTTAATGGTTGCAACACTCTTAATTATTCTACTGGGTCTGACTCTTCAGAAAACTGATGGTTGCCATTTTTTCCATTGACCTTTAGTGACCTTTTCACGAGGTCAAAGAGGTCATACAGCGTCCAATGATATCGACCTTGGTATCAAAATTGTTGCAAATTTCACAAGGAATATTGTATATAAATTTATTTGTTACTACTTGAGCTTTTGTTGTTTTGTTATATACAATAAGCTAATTAGAGCCAATATATGCCAACATTGCTTTATTCAGACCCAAGTCCTGTCCAAAGCAAGTGTTAGGCCTCAATGTTTTTGCACAATCTATAGTGAACCCTACACAAAGCCCCCATCAGGTCCGTAGCCAGGGGGTGGGGGGGTGCGGGGGGTGCGACGCCCCCCCCCCCCAAAAAAAAATGACAAAGGCCGCTTTTATGATGTTGAAGGTCCGCGTTGGCCATGTTTGAAGGTCCGTGTTGTCAATTAAATTATTTGCTGTTAAGGGGTTGTGTTGCATGTAATATTAATGACTATAGGCAGGTCTAAGCAGCTGTTAACCATCGTATTAGATTGCCGTTTGTTAATACTACTGTTTTTTTTCTCAACGCTGCGACGATAATTTTTTTCTTTCCTTATACCCCCCCCCCCCCCCTGAGAAGTTGGAGACGACCGGTGAACATTTTGGGTCAACCGGCGAGCGCAGCGAGCCGAGAAATTTTTTTTTTTGGTACTCAAAAGTCCCGCTTCTGGCAATCCGCACCCCCCCCCCCCCCTCATAAATTCCTGGCTACGGCAGGGCCGGTCCGCTAGACATTTTTGTCAGGGGGGGGGGGGGGGGGGGGGGGGGGGGGGGGGGGGGGGGGGGGTGTAAACTGAAGAACTGTTATCGCGCAGTAAGAGCCTTGGAAGCGTAGTGAGGGAATAAAACAATCCAACTAACAGCGCACGGTCGGGCCCCTTAAGGGGCTCGTTTAAGTAGATGTTCTTACAGACCATATTTTTTTATCGTTGAAAGCACACACGCACGTGCCTTGCACAACCGGGCGCAAACCGGAAAGCCATGAACGGGTGGGGTACAGGGGCCCGCTTTAGGGCCCCTGGCGGGGTGCAGGGGCAGAAGCCTCCTGCCGGGGTCCGGTTGGGCGAGCCCCCGGAGCTCTTGGATTTAAGCTATTCAGACCTTCAAATGACACTGTTTTGAGGGGTAAAATAGGCACCAATTCAAAGTAACACACCGAGTAAATACTGTTTTCTAACTTTGCTCACTGAGACGGGCAGTATACATGTATAAGCTTGTAACTTCCAAAGAAAACATATATAATTCTCTTATTCTATTCTTAATCTAACCTTTCTTAGGGGGCAATGATATGGGCCGACTCCAACATGTCAATCTTGACTCGCTATTTCGACTTCAAAAATTTTAAGAACATGTACTAACTCTATATTGCTTGCTCATACTACCCCCTTGTTTCCTCTCTTAAAACACTGAAGATTTATGACATCTCAAACTATCCGCTTGCATCTTTTATGTTCCGATATCATCATGATCTCCCCCCTAATGGACCCTCATAATCTGATGACTTTCTTTTAACATTGACACCCACCTTCTCATCACATAATACTAGAACATGGGGGCCGCAAGACCTTTTTCATCAAAAAACGAACACAGTTTTTTTTTTGCAGAAACACCCCAAGTTCTCAAGGCCCTCTATTTGGAAAAACCTACCTGATCACCTAAAAAATTCCCCTTCCTTTTCGTCTTTCAAAAACTACTTAAAAAATAAACTCATCAGTTTCTACACATGACCTCTCTCCATAACTCTGTTATCAATTTCTGCTTTCAACTTTTGTTTTCAGTTGAAAATTTTCATCGTTTATACTTGTTTATTCTGTCCGTCCTGCCTTGTTATTTTGTCAGTAGGTTTAGTCGTACGTCTACATCGTCTTGTCCTGTTTTTGTTGTTGTTGCCTTCTTGTTACAGTGACCCCACGTCTATGATTTGTCTGTTTTCAAACCAGGACCATTTTCCCACACTATCTGCCGCATTCAGTATCAATGTCTTTTATTAAAATTTCCTTTGCAAACTATACTTATTTTTTTTGTATTATCGATTTATTTACCAAGTAGAGTTTCCCTGGAAATGTATGTTCGTCCATCTTATTAATAGTTATTACTTTAACATTTTTTTTTCAATTCAAGGGCACTACAATCCCACGCTATTCGGTTGCAGTGTCCTCATCTCAATCAACATTTTCTTATCAGGCAATAATTATATTCTCTATTGCATATTGGTTTTTGTTTATTTGCATAATTATATTCTATAGTGATATCTTTGTGTTGGAGATTAAATAAATTTGATTGATTGATTTATTGATATTGCATATAGCGAGCGCCAATGTCCTTAATGGGTGGGGTGCCGGACGGAGCCCTTCTGGGGGTCCAGGGGCGAAGCCCCCGGAAGCTCGTGGATTTCAGCTATTCATAACCTCAAGATTACCACTTTTTGAGGGGAACTGGTACCAATTCAAAGAAAAGACTGTTTCTAACTTTGCTCACTGATACTTGATCACTGGCAGTATAAGCATGTACCGCCGAAGGGGAACTATAACACATTATCGCTAGCGCCAATGTCCTTTAACGATGCGGGGCATGACAGAGCCCCTGCCGGAGTCCAAGGGGGTGGAGCCCCTGGAATCTCTGGATTTTAGCTATTAAGAAAGGTATTTTGAAGGGTTAAGTATAGTTAATTAATTCAAATGACAAGCCAGTAGACCTATAAGTTTATGGTCCTGGGGCTAGGAATCGATCCCTACCAATTTTTTTCTGGACCACTTCAGCTCCCCCCGACTGACAATTCCCCTATAACTGGTAGACCAAACTTGGGGAATGGCCATATGGCTCCCCCCGTGTTTTCTCAAATTTTAATTTACACATTTTTTTTTTTTTTTTTTTTTAATTTTAACAATTCATGATTACCGTTGGTTAGGCTTGGAACAAAACTAATTGGCTCGAGGGACTGCCAAATATTTGTGATAATTGGATTTATGTAAGTCTGAGTTCTCCTCTCCGGCGTTCTGATGACGTTCTCCTTTTGTTTCAATCTTACTTCCCCTTTCTCTCTTTCTTTTCCTTTCCTTCCTATCCTCGTTCTTTCACTTTCTCTTTTCCTTCTCTCTCTCTCTTCCCTTTGTCCTTCTTCTCTTTTTGAGGATCGCTGGGGTGTTCCCCCCCACACCCCCCCCCCCCATGGCGACGGGCCTGGCTACGGGCCTGACCCATTATACCACTGCCCCTGGCTAAGTAAACCAAGTAGTTTTATGAAAATGTGCAAGAGCTGTAGTCTATATTATACCAAATCATGGAATGGAATTGTTGTTATAACCATAACCGTGAAACGATTTGCACTACAAAGACAAAAGTTATTTTTTACTTACATTAGTTATCTTCAGTCCTCATCACATTGTGAAGTTTTATTTAATTATTCCTTTCCATCCAGAGCCCGGAGGAAACATGACAAAGAGGGTATTATTTTCAGATTGTGCACATAAAACAATAGCAAAAACACTGAACTCTGGAAAAAAGGGCGTATTTCAGACTTGAACCGGACTTGAACTTCAATTAGGGTATGATTGGGAAATGTGAATGTATCGTATTCGGCTCATTTTGTGTAGGAGCTATTCAGTATAGCCTACAAAGAAACAATTACTTGCTTAGAGGTCAAATATTGTCATACTTATAAGGGTAGGATATTTACACTTACCCATACTTGTTTAGGGGTGTCTACACCGATCAAATTCTTGCACTCGGTGATGTACTTTTTGAAACTCTCCTGTTTAGGGTGCGGGACTTTGAAATGTGGAACTTTTGGTACAAGCAGACTATACCCTACCCCCCCCCCAGCCCCCCAAATATATTGTCCTTTTGGAACATCTCTCACTAAAAATTTGTCCCCCTTCAGACTAGCACCCTCCGTCACGCTGACAACAGATGCGTCGGTGTGATGGTCCACTTAGGGTCCCACAAGTGTCGGGCCGTTGGTCGCCCCTCAAGCCTCGCTATCATATCAATGTGCTCGAGCTGTGGCAATCTTCCTGGCACTTAAGCACTGATGCCCTGACCATGAAAGTGATCTGGGTCCGATGCGACAACATATGACGGTAGTGGCCTACCTCAACGGTAGGGGAGGGGGGAGCAAGGAACCTCAGCCTCTGCACAAGGGGTAGTCGGCTCTAGAGTGTGCAAGGCAACGGACATTGCCTTAAATATGCATCACAATGTACCAGGGGGGAGAACGTCCTAGCAGACGTCCGCTCCCGGAAGGGCACCAATGCCAGGCGCCATCTAAGGTAAGGTGTCGTCAGTGGAATGGTACCTCCTGCCGTTCCCTTTTTCAGAGGCTCAGCGTCCCCACGTGGACCAATTCGCCTCCACTGGGAATCACCAGCTTCAGGCGTACTACTCATGGAATTAAGATCCCAGAGCCGTTGGTCAGGATGCGATGGTGAATCATGCTATGTATCCCCTCCCCTACCCAGCGCGATGATACCGCTAGTCCTCTGAGAAGGTAGCTCGGCCCGACAATTGCCCGGTTCTGTTGATTGCCCCATGTGGCCGGCTCAGTTGTGGTTCCGCACGGCTTCTAGAACTGCAAGTGGGGGACTAGTGGCTTCTATTGGCTATCCACCGACGCGTCCGTCCCGGAGCGGACCATCCGCGCTCTCAACTTGACTGTCTGGCGCATTTCGCAACATAACACTCAGGCGGGACTTTCTGAACATTCTGCCGCGCTCGCTGTCAACAAGGAGAAGTCAACAGAGATCTATGCTTCTCGACTCTGTCAGGTCTATAGATGGTACGGCAATCGAGAGATTGAATCTGCTATACCTGCTCTGTAGGGCAGATCGGGATTTCCAACGGAAATTTTCCTTGAGGTTGGCGTCCAAACAGTCAAGTGCTACCGTACCGCGATTGGGGCGCTCCAATCGGGGCTTTTCAGAGAGCAGCAACAGTAGTCTCTAATAGCCCAATCCTCATGAATCTGCTGAAGGGCGTGTTTCGTTTCGTCCCCCGGTTCGTCCCTGTTCCGGAGTGGATCTGCCCACTAGTGCTCCAGTTCGTAGAGGAATTCGAACCACTGTAGAGGGCACAGTCTCCTGGACTAGGAAGCGGCCCTTTGTGGCAGTCGATTCCGGGCGATGGGGTTCCGAATACATACCTTGTCCATAGACGAGGCTCAACCTGCAGTGGTCCGAAGGAGGACGCCCGTGTCCATCCCCCCCCCCCACGTAAGAATCAGACTCTGTCTTTCACACCTGTTTCTCCCGGACATGGCCTTGGCTGCGGGACACGGTCGAAGAAAAACCTGGTGCCCGGTCAGGGCATTAAAAATCGGTACCTCAAGCATCTTGAAGGGCGCAGAAGACATAACAGTTTCATCTAAACACCCCAACCCTATGGTGCAGTAGCGAAGGACACAGCCGCTGGGTTGCCTCAACCAACCGTAGCCCACACCGAAAACATCACAATCAATTGGTCGGCTCTCGGGTTAGGTAACAGCTACAAAATGCATTTGAGTTGCCCCGTAGTACAAACTGCAATCTTTTAGTGTTTTTATGGCACACGGCATCCATCTTGGATTTTCCTAATTGCCGAAGGGTGACAATTTTACATCCATTTTAATTTTAGCCTATACTCTTAGAGATATATAATCAAATGGAAAAAATGATTTTAAACGTGTATTTGGGTTGATCTCTGTGAAAAATGCATTTTCGGGTTGTCTGCTTTAAAATGGCGGCCGTCTTGGATTTCTCAAATTACTCAAGCGTGCCTTCCAAAGATACATTATAGTTTACATTTCCTACCTCAACTGAATGATTATTAAAAAAAAACAATTGCCAAGCATTTTGGGGTGTCCTTGTCCCTGGAAACTTGCCAATTTTTGGGTTTTTAATGTGAAATGGCGGCTCGTTGGATTTATCAAATTGCCCAAGGGTGGCAATTTAACACCAGAGATATAATCAGCTGAGGAAAAAAAATCTTTATCAGAGATTTTCATTCTAACTCCTCCACCGCTGATGGACTATTTTGGACTATGGCATACTGCACAGAGTTTAAAATGTTTCCCATGCTTCTTGGTCTTTTGGCATCAAAAAGACTTTCTGGGCCCCAAATCATAAAAAATTCTAGTTTAGCTGGCAACTTAAGGCCTGGTAAGATTATAAAATCCTGAGTATGCAACTACGGAGTTGGACAATCTAAATTGAATCATAAAACCTACTAAGAACCTTGCTAA
>JAMKCH010036273.1:0-14600 GCA_023653785.1 Ophioderma brevispina
ACAATGTAAGGTGACCTCCAGGTCACTCTTAAAGGGGTGTTTCAATGATCTACACGCTGCCCCCCTCACCCCATCTAAACTGTTTTCCTAAGTATAGATATATGCCCTAATCTAAGTTACATTATGGCTCTAATCGATTCTAGAGGAAATTTTCATTTGTATTTTGTAGTAAAGAGACAGAAATACAAGAAGAGTGTATGGGGCAGCGTGATACAAACATTTGCAAACGTTTTCCAAGATGGTCAACTAAAAGTTTGAAATAACCTTTTCTTGTGAAATCTAGAGAACCATACACAAAATGAAGTGCTTGTATCACAAAGTGCACCTTTAATTATTTGCATATCTTGAGCCTACAACACATGCATGCTTCCTGTGTCTGCCACCAAAATACACCAAAGCAAGAAATCTAATTCCCAGTAGCACATTCTACAAGTCATGTCATAAAGATGATATTTAAGTGCCCCTGGGGACTTTGAATGGTCATTTTCTTGGATTTTCCAGCACAATGCCTAGTAGTAGGGTGGTCCAGGAGTAAGGATGGGTGTACAATGGTAATTGAAGACTATGACTACTCTCATTCCAGAAAAATGGGAAATCAGGCCAAAAAAAGGAATATTGTGTGGCTATGCTTTATGCGTATATTTTTATTTGCCCGTGGTGTTTTTAGAAATATAGCAATGTGTTCACTCAATGTGCTCCCTTTCTGTTTGCAAGGCATAAAACAAACTTCACACAATGATAAATAAAACACCCTATAGCTCCCATATAGTTTCCACTTTTCTTTTTAATTTGTATGGTTTGCATTTGTTCCCAAATTTTGTTAAGAAAAATTACTCCCTAAATAAAATTAAAAAAATCTTTTAAATTTAAAATCGCTGTCGCCTTATATAGCTAACGAGTTAAATCTATTTAAAAGCGATGTTTTTTGCCTTTTCTTTTGGATTCAATAAGAATAGGTACTGGATCCTAACCTATTATATTCCTATCTGGGAATGTCACTAAATTTGAGTGAATCAAAATTTTGTTGGAATATGGCCAAAAAGTGGCATAAAAGGTGCTTGTTTCCAATCGTCTTTGGCACCCCCCTGATTTACCGGAGGTAGTAGCATTTTTGATGTCCGTTGAAAGGCTGTATTTTTTCTCATTGTCGTTCTAAAATTTCAGCTTTCAAATCCCTTTCTTTCTCAGACTATAGATAAAAAGATACAGTTGTAAGGTTTCTCCATCTAGCACAGTGTGAATAGGGTATGCACTTATGGCATTATCACGTCTAGCTAACAAGTTTCCTGCGGTACTTGATGGTCAGTTATACAATGTCAGGCTCTTGTATCAAGTATAGAACATATAGTCAAACACAAACAGAAAAAAAAAAAGCAACAGCAGCAACAAAAAAAAAAACCAAAAATTGGAACAAGTACCTTGTCATGAAATTGTTCATGTGTAGACTGTGTAAGCTTGTGTAGAATACTGGTAACTGACCATGATAAAAATTGGATGGATTGAGGCATGATACACAAAGATATTGGTTGAGCTATGAGTTTAAAAATAATGCCACAAGGACAAGGTCAGGGTGTTCATCATGTTCTCATTTGATATGAGAACGTGGCACTTGCATACACTCACCACCCATTGTGTGGGGAAAAAAAGTCACAGTATTGATGAAGAAGCGATGGCCTATAGTCAGTCTGCTAAATCGATGGTTAAAAGGTCCACGACCGATCGCGAATAGCCTCGTCCTCATTGGGGGACCCAACAATTTTTACCGGACGTAGTCCCCACCATTTTGGTATCTGATCAAAGCTACTATTTTTCTGCATTTTACCCTGTGAAATCTTAGTCTAAAGGATTTTGGTTGGAAGTTATGAGTGAAAATGTGCTCCCTTTTGGTCGCCAATGTTCTTTACACATAGCCTATGCGGCTTACAAAACCATGTTTTTAGCTCTCACCTTTATCAAAACGTATTGAATATCGGTGCCAACTTTAACATTTTGGGTTTTTGGGTGAAGGCCATTTCTGCTTATACAGAAACTTTATATACTTAAATGGGTCATCCCTTTTAATCCAATGAAACATTTGTGTCCTCCATCTTGGGAAATAAATGAATTTGAGGTCTCAAATGAATTAGAGGTTGGCATAGACAATATGGCCTTTTATCTGATCCTATTCTGATGCTACTTCCAGACAGACAAATCAGAACAAACACCTTTAAAGTTCGATTTTATGTAAGCCATGTTCTGAATGGTCACAAAGTACAAGAGTTGACACTCCAGAGGTGAAAATTAAATCCAATTATTTTTAAAAGTGTGTTTACCTATGGCCAAAACTCTTACAAGAATAGTCTTTTAAAAAGACAAATCCATCGATCATCGAGTATGTTAGTACTTAATATGTTTAGTGTAAAATATTGAGATCATAGGAAACCTCTAAGTATTAGAGAGATTATAGCCACAGTATATATTTCAACAACCATACTCATGCATCAACCTTTAATTTTTGGAAATACCTGGATTTGAATGGCCAGCCTTACAGCCATATCCAGTTCATAGGTGAGTCCCCCTTATTATGACTGTTCACAATCAACGTGGAACGTTGTGGGTAATATCAATCAAATAGATCCTAATATTTTAACCACAGCCCATTGGGCATACCGAGATTACAAATTTTCAGGGTTTTAAAACACGCTTGTCACTATAGTAGGCACTGATAATCACTCCTATAAGCACAGTTCAATAGGTTTCATTCACAAGTGGATTTATAAAACATACTCCCTGAGTTTTGTGTATGATATATGTACCTCGAATACACAAGATCATTCATGTCAATGCATGTACAAGTACCACCCACTGAACTGTGGCCCGCCCTTGTGTTGATGACATATTTTTGTAACTCATAGTGGTGTTTATCTGGGCATTGTGCATGCATATGGTACCCTCAGACCATGGTGTCAGATCATCAATTACATGTCAGAACTGAGAAGTTATCCACTGTGATGGGTGGACCGTCATCCAATCAAAAGTTTTATTTCTAGCTGCTTTAGAATTTAAATGAATTTCCTGAGTAAGCATATACCATTTCCTTATCTTAAAATACTTGGACCAGAAGGACTTGTACTGCTACATGAGTGACCACTACCCAACTCTGTGCATGACTGTGATATTCTTCCAATCATTTGCTTGTGCCATATGCTAGGTAACTTGCAATGTTTGTGGCTTTTTCCACTCCACTCCGACTTTATAAATAACCATCATCTCCGATGTAAAAACATGAGCACTCTCCTGCACTCCTCACATCGGAGAGTAGACCAGAAGTCACATACCAGAAGCTGAGGCCTTTCGGCATGAATATTCAAACAAGGAAGTTATCAGACAAAGATGACCTTTTTGAGGTCACGCACGCTCACTATCCTCCAAACAAAGCATCTAATTCTACTCTAGCCAAAGCTGTCCACATGGCATTACACACCAAAACTCCATATGTTTATCACAGATTTTTTAAGTGTTAATACCACTCCACTAGTCCCTTGAAAACTGTGGAGTTTAAACTACAATGCGCCCACATGGTCAAAAACCCCGTCGACACGCCAGAGATAAACACTCTGGCAACAGGAATATATAGACACTTCAGTCTGACGATTTGGCCAACACATTTTACTGTTATTCTAAAAGTGGACTTCACTCTTAATTTGTTAGATTGATTATCTTTAAATATGACTCCATATATCCACGACCATCCACCTTTTAAAGCTTAACAACCATGCCAAATATCAATTTTGAAAAATCTCGAAGGCGCACCCATTTTCAAATGTGCCATTGTCTCGTTAACGCACTTAAAGCCGTCACTGCACTTTCCACAAAATATGAAATTTCTATCAATTTGGATTTCAAAGATAGTCTAAGGCCATTGAAGAATCGATACATTGTAACAACATAAAAATAACATACGCAACTCAGAAATTTCGCGTTCTCGCTTTCTCGCTCTGCTATATTCAAGATATAAGCTGTGGGCCGCTCCATGACCTTTTTAACCTTGGCACATGACCTTTGACCTCATCAAACAGATGAGGATCCATGGTGCACCATATGACACAGTTTGGTTCCAATGGATCTCAACTTTTCAATTGAGTCAATTTTACATTTGCTCATTTTTCAACTTGATCTAACATGAAGCTTTGACCTCGGCAACATGACCTTTGACCCATCAAACAGATGAGGGATCCCATGATGCACCTTTGACACAAGTTTGTTCCAAGTGAACTTCACTTTTCAATTGAAAGGTCAATTTTTTTAAAACAACTTCACTTTTATGACACACACATCTCCCACATCCATCAACGCACAACGATTGCTAAGTTGTCCTCCAGCTATATCTGGCGGCCCACAAAAACGATAATGTGTTAATTATTTAAAAAAAAAGGTTAAAGACATCCAGGGTAATTTGTATTCCTAACTTTCCATAACTTTTAAAATCAACCAATGTGTGTATCTTACATGATATCATAGACTCGTAACTCATTGATATTAAAACACAAAGGTCACATACGGTCAAACAGGATGGATCCCGTGGGAAACAGGCTACGGCGTGCTTTCGTGTGTTAAAGAGACATGAAGATTTCCAGAAAGAAGCGCCCCCATTTTTGTTGAACCCCAGTTTTTGCATATGTGATGTGATCTGGAAAATCCCGCCACATGTCGCCATGACAGTTTTGGAAAAAAATAAAGAGACATACTTAAAATCTGTTATTTTTGTACTTTAATTTTTTGTCAGATTGTATAAGGCAGAACTTTTGATATGTGTATCACAGAAGAATAAAAAGTTGGAAACTTTATATTTCAACTTTGCAATGATATGTCAAAACTCAAAAGATAAATTTTGCACTATGTGGCGGTTTTCCCAGATCGCATCACATATTTGGAATGCTACCATGTCATTAGATCTGCACCCTGAAGTAATAGCCGAATATGCCATCCTTATGTAATACATGATGATTTATTACTTTCTGTCCGTCACGACAGAAATTCCAAAGCATGGTGTTCTAATGGGGACGATGCGAAGCAGGCAGTTCCAAAACAGGTTGCGGTGTATCTCTTTTGTACTTGTTTGTTCAATAAAAACCCCTTGAAACGTTCTCGGTAGGTGGCTACAACCCGATCCAGTGAAATTGAAGAAATTTGTAAATCCTCAAAAATCTCCCTCCTGTCACTTAACCGCCATTTTCCGTCGTCTTTGCTGAAGTTAATGTCGCCGGCCGACATTAATTAATAAATCGTTCTTTTTACCCATAAAGGAGGCTGATTTGGGTCTTTAAACATTTCAGGTGAGGACTAATGTATATAAGCTTTACAACCATCAAACAATTTTGATTTTTGAAATCTTAGCACACTTTTTAATGTGCCAGTGTCTCTTAAGTGTTATAAATTTTATCTCTTTGACATACTACATCCACTAAGGCAAAAAAAACCGACCGACCCTAGCGAATATCTGCCGACCCCAACAGGTTTATGCAATTACCACAAAATACTTTCCACTTAACATTTGACCGAGGGAACCACATATGAAACCTACATGCCTTTGACCTAAAAATTGACTTGGTGCCTTGCATCCCCCACAACCCCCATGCAGGATTACCATGTAAAGTTCACAAGTGAGTTCCCTGTTTGGTGACGTTTGACCTTTTAATCATTTGTTCTTGCCAAGGTCCACAGTTCTTTTGGGGCCAAATTTTGGTTGTTCTAGGGCACTTGTCTAGGGCACTTCAGGCCAACTTGACCCTATATGACCTTTGACCTACGGGTCACCTTGAACCCCAATAACAACTCCAGACTGATTCCCCACCCGTTGTTAAATATTCAGTTCCATTACATCAAAGCCAATGAATGCACAGCCGGACGACAGAAAGCCACACAGACAGACAACCCTTGTCTTTTTAGTAATCTAAATGAAGTGCATGCACCAACCAACAACATGTATACTTTAGTGCTTCATACGGAAAGCCATCATCAACATACCTCATTCCAAATTCATTGGAACCAAGTTTAAAGAGTGGCTTGGTCCGATTTTATTCTTTGTGTTCTCTACTTGATATGAGAGCCTGGCACTTGCACATCGCCCCATCAAGTACCGCGTGGGAAACAAACTTGCAGTTTTAATGGTTGAAGCAATAATTGCATATTTCAAAGCCATATTCAATACGTGCTAATATTGAGGTTAAAGTGACAGATATTTTTTAGGATACGAATTTATCACAATTGCCACTGGATCAACGCTGTTTTTAATGCGCGTTACCATCAATAGAAATCCAGTATCTAGTAGGGCTTTGTAATTGCATTATTTGCTTTCTAACCATCAAACCGCAAAGTTTGTATCCCGGTACTTTATGGGGAATATGTGCAAGTGGCAGGCTCCTCATATCAAGTAGAGAATGCAACAACATAAATTGGAACCAAGCACCATTTAAAATGAACAAATCTAATGCCTCCGCATATCATTTTTAAAAGTTATGACTTGAACACTGAACACATTTTTACAAGTGGCTCTATTTTCACAATGGATGAACAGAAAGTTTGGCATTTCAGTTCCGCGGTTAAGGTTTACAATCAGGAACCGAGTCGAATTACAAAATCACTTCTTTTATGCACAAATAATGCACTTTTGAGCTTACAATTCGCTGATATAGTTTACTAGACATACAATTATGAACACAACTGTGCAAAATCTTCAAATTTTTAAAATTGTGGGTGGCTCTTCAAAATGTGCCTTTTATTGCTTTAAGTAAAATCCTTCAAATACACTGGCTAATCACAACATTTTCATCAGGGTCTGTATTAACGAAACTCTGATGCTGAATGAATGAAAATTCAACCCAATCTATCTAAACTGTTGAACAAATGTTACCAGCAAAAAAATTATACCATTTCCACTATGAATAAATTGCATAATTGAAGTTATGTTTTTCTTAAGAGACACTGCACATTGAAAAATAGTGCACCCTCACGATTTGTCAAAATTGATATTTCTGCATGGTTGTAAAGCTTTTATATACATTAGCCCGCACCTGAAATGTTTAAAAGACCAAAATCACACCCTTGTGGTTAAACATACTATATTTTACACTTAAGCGTTCACACCCGGTGACCTTTATTCAGGCATACGACGAAAATGGGGTTTAACACAGGAACATAATACCTCCGGGAGGCCCCTGATTCCCATGTCATGAACCTGTTTGACCAGTCTGTGACCTTTGTGGTTTTTAATATAATTAGATATGAGTCCTATGACCTTCCTGTAACCGACATAAATGTGTTTGATGAAAGTTCAGTAAACTTAATTTGGCCTACAATTACCGTGGATGTCTTAGCCGCTTCTTAATGCTCCTAACTATTTTGGGTATGTTATATTTACCTCCATTCTTCCAATGGCCTACAGACTATCATTGGATCAAATTGAAGAACTTCATATTTTGTGAAAATGTGCCAGTGCCCCGCTTTTTATCCAATTATATGATCTTTTTGCTCGGACACCCTGACAGCCTATTTCAATCTACCAATTGGCATTTCCAATCATTCTTCATCAGAACAACATAAATTGTACCCCACTCTCAATGTCCCTGTTTTTCAAACTGATTAGATTGATTGACAAGCATAACTTATAATTTAAGTCAAACATCACCCCCATGCCCAGCTAACATATATTATGATGTTTTAATATAATACTCATGGTAATTGAATTGCTCTAATGCTCTCTACCTATTCATAGAGCAAGCATCTTTGATTTCCAGTCCAGATGACTGTTTTTGAGTCAAATCCCACAATCACACACAGTTGTGAATATCACCTCAATAGGGTCATGTGATCCCATGAAAATCCCACCTTACACAGTAAAAACCCTGTTTGAATACTATAAAAAAAAACTCAATTTTTAGCCAACACATTGTTAGTACTTAGGGAATTTTTTTATCATGATTTTTGAAATGTCTTATGGTTCGTAACTTTTGGAACACTTTTTATCCACTAAGTACTGACATGAGTTTTAGTACGGTACTGTAAGGCACATTTGATCTGCTTATGGTAGCAGTATGGGATGGATTCCAAACAAACCCTCTGATTTCAGCCCAAATGAACTAATTCGCATACAATTTTTGAAGCTTTTGATATTTTTATCCCCCCCCCCCAGTCAGGAGTCTAAATCAGATGAACGAGTTTGGAAAAAGACATACCCATCTATTAGTCATGGCTTTTGATTTGTATCATCTTCAGAGTGCGTACAGGCCTACCTCCCGCTCTGAGGGGGCAAATTTCCTCAGTCCTTGGAAATTTTCCCTCTTAGGGGGGGTCAAAAGGCCAATTTTCCCAGTCGAGGTCTAAAACAACGGCTGATTTTGCATGATTTTTGCAATTTTTTGTTTTTCCCGGCCAAAGTCGTCGGGGGGGGGGAACCGTTCCCCCCCCCTGCCCCCCACCTGTTTCACGCACTGATCTATCTGAAAGTAAATACAGGCTCAGGTGTGCTCAATGAAATCAATTTGACACAATAAGCTGTAATTTTTCCTCAATCAGTAATGACTAAAATTTGAGATTTTGAAGCAGTCCAATCCCAAATGGGTTATGATGAAATAAGATTCGGGTAATACTAATAGTTACCATGTTTCAACACAACGGTATGCCCTTATGCACAGAGTTGTACACTGTGAATGTAACTGCTGGGCATGTAAGAATCGCACCACGAAATAACTCCCCATAGACTTTGTGTACAAAATGACCTCTCACCAAATTTCGAATTTCTCTCAGCTATAAACGACTGGTTACTTCAAAACCGTTTTTTTTAAAAATATTAATATTTTTAATGTTTTCTTATTTTATTAAAAATTAATATGATGAAGGCTGATTTTTAGCTACAAAATCGATGCTTTAATTCTGGGACACGGCGTACGCAACAGAGAGCTTGTCACAAGCGTTCATGCATTCAGCTTACGCACGACTACGCCCTCCTGCGCCCTGCATTAACGCTATATTGCCGTTGTCCAGGGCAATTGGAACCTATGCCTTTCCAAGGTAAGGATACCGCATGCTCGGTTTTTTGGTCGTTGTGTCCCATGATTACTTAAATAAGATTTATACAGAGCATCGAAAGATGTGCCTGGTTTTTCAAAACGTTCACGCCTAGTTTAGTGTTACTAAAACTAAAATAGACAAATGGCACAGACAAAATCTTTACCACCCCAATGGTTTGCTACTAGTCCACACTTATGATTAATTTCAAATTTCATTTAAGACACAACGCATCAACATTTTGTGACTCGTCATTTAGGCAAGGCCACATCGGACGCCAACACTCTCTCGGCATTGACGCCGTCTGCTACACCTAGTTTATTATTGATTGTTTGATTCCCGTAAAGCTTTTGCATACCCCGGCAGGCATACTGCCAACCAGAGTTGCCTGCCAACATTGAAGCCCGAATTCAGAATGTAAATGTCCGTCATGACACCTCATCACAAAAGGCCTTATGGTGGGATCTTTTTCTGATCCACTTTAGGGCCTCTAGGGGAGTACACACAGGGCAGAATATCTCTGAAGTCACTGAGTTTTAGTGTTTTGTCAAGCTGCAGGACGAGTTTCAGGAGGCCTACAAATATTTCAGGAACTTTTTCTGGCAATTATTTCAAGATTTTGTTTGTATTTCATAATCGGTATCCCTATTTGTTTGGCAATTCTGGAGAAGTTCAAATAAGGGATGTTTCCTATAAAACATGGAATGTTGGCAAGTATGCCCAGTCCTTCAGAGTATGTACTGCCCCAAGATTCAAATATAGTTTGAACTGATGTGAAAAACAGTGTCTTTGGAGCTGAAATTATAAACGCATATTTGAGCTCATTTGGGACACATGTGGGAAAGATGATAAATGAAGGCGTAACTGAAAAGTGCAAAAGGGAGGTGCTTGGAGGAGTGGCAGAAAAGGGTCCTGTAAGCATTCAAAAATATAACACTAACCTAACCAATCTTTTATCCTAAATCCTCACCCTAAAGGTCTAAATCATAAATCAAATTGAATTTCATTACATGTAATAAAAACCAGGAAAAGAGCCTGAAAAGTGGGTAAGATGACCAGATCCATATGTGAGGTGATCAGCAAAATAAGGGGAAGTCGCTAAATAAGTTGTTGAGATATGGTCCAAATGGTGCAGAGGGATGAAAATGTGGACATGACTTCTTACATAATGGACAACAGGAATCTTTTGTCTATCACCTGCATGAAGTTTTTTTTAAGGACAATTCCAATGAGAGTGGGTAAAACTAAATCTTTTTTCAAGCTCTCTTTATAATTGAGGTGAAAAAAACAAAGAAAAAAGCAGTGCCCGGCAGTATGCGTGAGCACTTGCAGGGCTTTCTTTTAAATTTTGCGCTCAATCAGGCGTGATAATGCAATTGAATGCCTGACTGTAATTATATTCTCGCACCTCTTACATTCAGTAGACCACATGCGAACTGTGTTTGTAAACATTGATGTTCACCTCATCTATTGACTCAATTACATGTTGCAATATTAAAACCTTAATTTCTCAGTTTCTTTTGTTTTCCACAGTGTCCCTCATTTAAATACATCTCCGGATCTGTAAGTCCTATTGTTGTGGGGTTTCACTAAATAAATCTTAATAATGCTCTTTAAAAATACCAAAACTCTGGCATAACCAGTCCTTTGCAAATGGAGGGGGGGGGAGAAGGGGTGCCAGGCATTGTTCTAAGTGGGTAAAATTTGGGTCCTCCATAGACATTGTACAAATGGTCAGTCTATTTGGGGGCTGGCTTGGTGTGGGGTCAAGGGTTCGGAGCACGCCATATAAATGCTTTTCTTTTTTATTATTACTTGTACTGTATTAAACGCAGGTCATACTTAAGGAAGTACAGACGTTTCAGAACCACCCGCAAGAACATTTCATGATCGCCTAAAATTTAAGAGACCTGAGGAGATTTCCAGGAAGAAGCGCCCCCAATTTTTTAGAAAAAAATTTCCCACCCCGTTTTTTTTTTCATATTGGAATGCTTACCACTGTATTAGATCACCTCTAAGTGAATAAGCCAAATACGGCCGTCTTATGTAATAATATGATGCTTTAGTAGTTTCTTCTGTCTGCATGACAGCAAGTCTAGGCATGGTTTTCTATGGGAACGATTACGATAGCAGGCAAGTTTCAAAAACAAGGTTTGCGTTTTTTTTGCACCTGTTTGTCCTCTAAACCTTCGAAACGTTCTCGGTAGGTGTTCTACCAACCGATCCAGTGAATTTGAAAGAAACAAACGTATCTACAAAAATCTCTCCTGTCACTTTAAGTACTCGCATTTTGTAAGCTAAATGGACTGTGTAAGTCACAACGATTATTAATTTGGTTAGAATTGGATCTTTGGTTGGAAAACATGACCTAATTGAGGGAGAAATTTCCCCAAAGTGGTGCATTGTGAGTGAACCTATTATCCTCGCTTGCTGCTGAACTTTATTTTGGTGTTACAACCATAGCACAATCCTTAGTGCTATATAACCTCACAACTTACCAATCGACCCATAGCAGGTATGGTACAGGTCCACCCGAGGGGAAATTAGCCCCTAAAACAATATTAACTCCCCCCCCTTATAGAAACAAGCCTTAGAAAACAAAAGGAAAATTGAATGCATTAAACCTACATATGAATTTGTGTATTAAAAGCTGTGTCATCTCAAGCTAATGTTTTTTGTCTATTCAAGCCCCGGAAGATGCTCTGCAAAAATTGTTTGTATCAAATAAATAAATTACATTTTAACAATTTACCAATCACAATCCGTTCATTTCAGATTGTATTCCATTTTTGCATGAGCCCACCAACTCCAGAGCCTATTCATACCTAAGTGTTTGCCGTTTGAAATGTTAAAGCCACTGAATTTCCAAAATTCATGAAATTTTCATATTGCAAATCAATTTTTGTTCCTCAAACTTATAACCTTTATGAAGTGTAACCAAAAATCCAGCAGTGACATTTTTGTATCAAAATAATTGCAGGAAGCCATTGACTTCCTATTGATACAATAAAGATATAGATACAAGAAAACACGTCTTCAAGGAGTCTTGATATTAAGGTTTAGCGGGCTCTGGCGCATTTTACAATACAAATTCTGATTTGATTAGCCACACTCAGTGGAAACTATGCTATGGCCTCAAGATTATGTTCTGGTAAAAATACCTCCGCGTATTAAAGGGGGATGGCCCCGATTTAAGGATATGAAGCTTTCATCTGGATAGACTGGCCTTCACTCCAAAACCCCATCGTTAAAGTTTCACGCCGATTAGTTCAATCCGTTTGAGGCGAGAGCTAAAAACGTGATTTTATAAGCCCCATAGAGTACTGTAATAAAATTAAGATTGGCGACCAAAAAGGTCCATTTTTCGTCATAACTTCCAAACAAAACTCCTTTGGCTCTAAGGTTTCACAGGGTAATGCGAAAAATAGTTAGCTTCTTCGATATAAAAATGTTGACCACACCTTCCGGTAAAATTGGGCTTCTGGGGCCAGGCTATTAGCACTCGGGCCATGGACCTTTAACAATTGCGTGCAGTTTCAATGTTCAGGCACCATTGTGCATGTTTCAGGGGAAAAAAAAATGGTCCAAATTTTTGAAGACGTAAACACGTATACATACTAACTTGTTCTTGTGAGTCAGGTAGCTCTTTTTTTATGAAATATTACATCTTTTGGAGATTATGCACTTGATGTCCTTTTTTACATCCATGCTTCATTCACACTCTTTATCGCATGGTGTAGGGAATCAACACTTTTTTCAAAGAAGTTCAAAATTTTGACAATTTTTTGAATTTACACAAAAGTCTGTTTCAATTTACAACAAAATTGGTCACAATTTTGACTCTCTTCTTCACAAGTGGTCAACTCCCCCTCAATTACTATTTTCTGTGTCCATCTTGACACAGGAAAAATACAAGTGCATACTGAAGGATTTTAACCTGTTACAATAGTTTTTGAACAAGGTTTTCAGCCATTTTCTCTGACCTCTTTACGGCTCGAAAGAACTAACGACTCTTTAATGCAAAAGAGTATTCACTCTACAAGAGTGACTGCGGCCCACTTTTTTTAAAAGAGTGGAAATTTCAGACCTCAAAGAATTTTTTTGGGTAAAATTTAACCTTTTGATAATCTTACAAAATGATAAAAATCTCTACCAAAAGTCATATTTTTCAGATGTGGTTGCCCAGAAACCTTCAACCCCGGAGAGCTGCGTAGCTGAAATGTGCCCAAAATTAGGCCTATTTTTCACAACCCCACACCCCCCCCCCCCCCCCGGGCAATGTCCGGTTTTTTCAACCGACTGCCATTTTCTTTTAAAATGGACATTTTAGAGTCCTTTCGACTGAGCCCCCCGAGCCCCTCTTGAGGAGTTTCATTCACTGCATTTTAAACAAAAAGGCCACTGTAAGTTTTGAGATTTTAGATTATTTTACACTTTTAAAGGTCTAATAAACCACTTTTCATTGAAAGACCCTTTTATGGATTGCTTTTTACATGAAAATGGTCAAGAATCCTCACCCTTTTTTCCCCCACAGGTAGTAAAAATTTATTTTTTGAGTATTTTCACATGTTTTTTGTCACATCCCCGTAAACATGCTCATGGTGCTGCCGCAGCCAAACAGGCATTAGCACATAAAAAACATAATAATTACCAGAACATATTTTGCTGAGGTAAACCCAATTTTAGATTCAGGAGGCACCAGAGGATCTGGAGTAAACCCGGGACAATCCTGCAGGAATGAGTATTGAGTGAGACCCAAATTCACATACCTCAGGAATTGAAACTCAAACCTCATTGGTTGAAATGCAGGGAAATACAATATGCCAACCCATATCCCCAGTTATTAGAACCTCTCAGCTGGAATTTCCTTTCTCCTTTCCTACAAGGGGCCTTTTTCGTACATTTGCCTTTCCCCTCTTTGCCTTTCGGATACCCTGAATCACCTACCCAGAAATCTGAAATATTGCAAGATTATACTACACTTGTGTGTGATGTATAAATACTCATAACCTGGGGGAGATCATTATTTATCTCAGTGTTTCTCAGTGTTAATCTGTAAGTTTAATCCATTTTACATGACACAAGCAGCATTTATTTTATTTTTGATCCTGGTTAGGTACTAAAACTTCCTCATAGTGGTATAGCTGTAGATTTCTTAATCAGGGATCCAGATCCCAACTATCCAGTGTTTACGGTAAAAGCCATTTATTGTCAATCCATTTTGATAGTTTTATTAGACAAAAAGTTGTTGAAAATTAAGTGCATAAGCCTGTATTAAAGGCTGCCTCAGCGATTTCCCGAGGAGGGCACCCTCATTTTCAACAATTGTGTTTTTTGCATGTGGGCAATATGCTTGTCCATATACTAATCACTGTGTGAAATAGCTAGTAAGCTAAAATCGAAGAGATCCTTCTTATAGAAAATAACACTTTTGTTTAAAAATTCCCGGATCGGGAATTTTGTTATAGCCATTACCTAACCCAGCAAACACAAAACGTTCAGAGAACGTTTCCCCAGGTTCTGATTTGGTTTTTTTAAGTTTGGGTCCCTTTAAC